>CM044560.2:3025437-3139305 GCA_024416835.2 Perccottus glenii | reverse complement strand
AGATAATCAATGATTTACCCAGATCTGAGAGGAGCAGGAGCAGCTTCCACAGAGACATGCTGTAGTTTAAACACCCTCACACTCTTCTGTTTGTACTGACTACATCAGAAAGATGAATTAGTTTCTGTTTCTAGTTAAGTCCCTCCTCCAAACCTCAGTGAGATCTATTCCTCTCTGCGGTTGCTCTCTTTAGTTACTTGCTTTACCCTTTCTTTATTGATGCAAGGTTGACCTAGTTTTTTGTCCCTACGATTAATACTGATTCAGTTCTTGTTTAGTTTGTTTGTGGTATAGACCAGTGTTTCCCAAACTTCATTTCAGGTGACCCACATTTTCAAAAATTTTAAAGAGCTAAACAATCATTAGCCTTGTTTTTCTCTTTCATTCCTTTTATACTGTTGAGTATTGAGAGTAAGTATTGAGTCCTGACTCAATGTTTGGGAACCCCAGGTATAGACTACAGTTTCACATTTATTCATTCATTCATTCATTCATTCAGGAGTCGTGGGTGACTGGAGCCTATCCCAGCAGCTTTGGGCCTTAGGCGGGGTGTACCCCGGACAATGGCCAGTTAGTCGCAGAGCACACCTGAGATAAACTATTATTTATCATCTGTAAACTGTAAAACCAACAAAGCCTCCTGTGTTACACAATACCTCGTTAAGAGAAGCGTCTTTTCAGTCACTAACCCATTCCTTAAACAGAACTCCACTTACATTTTTGTTTCTGAACAAACCTCTTGTAAAGTTTAGTTTGTCTGTAATGACCGCTCTCCTGAGGGTGAGCTGGGGTTCTGTCACAGTTGTGTCAGACCCAAATACAGTCCTGTTTGTAACTCTCCAGTGGTAGGCTACAGCTCATCTGCGCTCGATAGCTGATGATTGACCCGCTCTCACAATCGTTATTACAATAATACAGACCTCTAACACACTCCTGTGGCAAATATTAGCTACCAATCAATACAAGATCTGGTTTGGGGTTTTCACGTGAACGGGACACAGCTCGCACACACAGAGTAATCATTTTAAGGGTTGAAACACATGTTGAGAGAGAATCTTTTTAACCAGCCTTAGAAAACAAATGCAAAATGAAACCAACCTGGTTTGCATTGTTGTTAGTGGCTATACTATAACTGATGTGACAAGACAAAACCCAATAAAACATACTTGTTTTTAATAAAAGAAATTCATAAATGATCACATACCATTAGTCACTAAAAACAACTGAACGTGGCTTAATTCAGACAAATTCAAAGCTTATTGTAAACACCTACATCTAATAACTTTCAATGTAATGGTTTTTGACAGTTCTCTTTTAGTGTAAACACGACCCTACAGCAAGGACCGTTGAAACTCAATGGACAACATGGCAGTCTAAACCAAAGATAGTTTAGTAGCTCATGGATCAAGATCAGTTTTATTACAACTAGGGCTGTCAAACAATTTAAATGTTCATACTATATACTATATAATGTACTTGCAGGATTAGGTTTAGATTATTAGGCCCGAGCCGGTGATGACCGGGAGGGCCTATTGTTTTTGCTCGGAATTTTTTGTGTTTTAATCTAAATGGCCCCAAAATTTGGTGAGTATCATCTAGACACATGTGCCAACCAAAGTTGTGACTTTGTTGTTGATATCTTATCGGGTATGGGTGTGGCAAGCCTGTAACGAGGTGGCCATTTTTGTGAAAATAAAACGTCTCTTAACTCTCAAACGCCTTCTCGGATCGAGTTGGACCCAAAAAGGCGTTTGTGCACATTCATGACCTGAACACAAAAATATGCAAATAAAAGGGTTATCTTTAGAAATGGCTCTCCAGCGCCCCCTACAAACTTATAATGGGACCCAAGAATTTAGTTTGTCATAGAGACATGAAATTTGGTACACACATCTCTTATGTCATGACGAGCATAAAAGCCAATGACAACCACCCCCTATCTATAAATGTGTTGCCATAGCAACGTCCCAAATATGTCGAAAAAGTCAATGGGAAGTGAAAATTTTAGTTTGTCGTAGGCAAATGAAACTTGGTACACACATCCAGTATGGGCTTATGAACAAAAAAGCCAAAGGGGACCACACCCTATCACACACGGGAAGGCGGCCATTTTGAATAGAATATGTGAACTGACTTAGAATACACCTCTTTATTAAAAGAACACAGAAAATAGCTGCTTCATTCCACAGACACCAAACTTGGGCAAAATGAGCTAAACACATGTATGTAAAATAGACAGGTGTTTTTCTAGACTTTTTTGCTCATGTCATATTTTATTTTATTATAATTTGGTATAAATTTTTTTTATTATAATTTTTCTGCAAAATGATCCTCGATTTGACCCAGTAAACGTACAACTAAAAGTCATTTTTATTGGTCCCAGACTTAGAGCTCGGCGAAAAATTAATGTATTTGAAGTCCCCGAAAAAAAATACAAAAAATGACTCAGTGGCGGCCCCTAGAAAAGTCAAAATACATTGGGCCTATAGGAAGTGAAAGTAACTTTTTTCCAATGTAGAAAAATGAAACTTGGCACATCCATAGGACACCTCAGGGCAAACCGAAAAGTTTATTACAGCCATATCGTAAACTCAAAAGGAAATCTACTATGCTAGGTGGAATACATGACCACCTAAACGGCACCCCTTGTGTCTAAAGGCTTTTCATCTAAACAGCTCCAAATTTGGTGAGTATCATCTAGACACGTGTGCAAAAAAAGTTATCAATTGGTTTTTTGATACATTTGTGGCTGTGGTCGTAATGAGTCTGTGAAGAGGCAGCCATTTCTTTGGGAAATAAATGCCATTTCCCAATTGCCAGGATCCTTCCTTTAGAGGAGGCCCCTCCAGAGCCAAGGCTAGAGTCTTAGAAAACTCCTCAGAATCCTTTGGAACTTGTAAACTTGTACTTTTAGACAAGTAATATTTACATTTAGCTTTTTTAAACAGGGGGGTGCAGCGATTCCTGAGTCATCTCAAATCTCCAGCCAGTACTTTGTTTCTCGCCTTAGCCCAAGCATAATCTATTATTTTCAAAGGTTCAGACAGCTCCCAGGAAAACCAGGGATTGTGGAGACCTTTAACTCTAAATTACAAGGTGGTGTAGCAGGCCCAAGCAGTAGCACAGGCCCGGTTATTTGACATTACCGTGAAGTTTACGCTTTAAAGCACGAAATCCAATCCTCCGAGTGCATGTGTCCCCGCGGTCTCAAGGGAGGCGAGGGCCTTTATCGCCGCTTACGGCTTTAATTTGTTTTCTATTTTCTTTAATGGTGCTTGGTTTGGGGTTATTGTGGCAGTGGTGTTTTTTTTACATTTACATTTAGTTATTTACCAGACGCTTTTGTTCAAAGCGACTTACAAGTGAGGAAAAACAATGGAAGCAATTTTACAACACAAGGTACAAAAAGCTTAAGTGCACAAAAAACTAGTCAGTTTAAACAGTGGCGCAAAAAGGGGGTATGCGGCATATGCGGCGCATAGGGGCGCAGCACCTTGGGGGGCGCCAAAGCGATGGTATAAAAAAAAAAACTTTTTCAGTATTTCCTCAATACTATATAACATTTTATAGGACTAACAGGCTACAGTAGGCGCCCTCATTAGATTCCATAAATAGAATTAATGGAATATCACGTGAGCGAGCAGGTAACGTTATGTGCTAGTTGTCACAGTACACACAGAGTTGTCTTTAAAAGATGGATAAAACAAAAAAAATAAAGAAAGAGGGAAAAGAAGATGGCCTGTCAAGGTATGGGACAGCTGATAAACAAGTGGATAGTGAAAAGCAACAGGTTACAGGGGCGCCAAAATTGATGCTGCATACCCCTCTAGCACAGGGTAGTTGCGCCCCTGAGTTTAAACTCAGCACAGTTTACAAAGCTAAGGATAAGAGAATTTTATTTGTTTATATATATATATATATATATATATATATTTATTTTTTAAAGAAAGGAATTGATAGAAAGGAAGTAGAACTCAGTGTTTGTCAGTCAGGTGTTGACAGAAGAGATGTGTTTTCAGGCGTTTTTTAAAGATGGCTACAGAATCTGCTGATCTTGTAGCAGCAAGTAGATCATTCCACCAATGTGGAACAGAGCCAGAGAAAGTACGTGAGAGGGATTTTTTACAGTTTTGGGACGGTACCACCAGACGTTGTTCATTTGCAGAGCGCAGGGATCTGGTAGGAACGTAGGTCTGTATTAGTGAGTGAAGATATGAGGGTGCAGAACCAGTGGTGGTCTTGTAGGCCAAGAGCATAGCTTTGAACTTGATGCGAAGGCCAACCGGGAGCCAGTGTAACCTAATGAATAGAGGAGTTACGTGCGCTCTCTTTGGTTCATTAAACCACTCTTGCCGCTGCATTCTGGATCAGCTGCAGAGGTTTGGTTGTGCAGGCAGGGAGTCCAGCCAGTAGAGCATTGCAATAATCCAGTTTGGACAAGACAAGAGCCTGGACTAGAATTTGCGTAGAGTGCTCTCATAGGAAAGGTCTAATTTTCCTAATGTTGTAGAGGATGAATCTACAGGACCGGGTGGTGCTGGCGACATCATTTGTGAAGTTTAGCTGATCATCAATTACCACTCCCAGATTTCTGGCAGTGCTGGACGGTGTAATGGTTGATGGGCCTAGTTGAATGGAGAGGTTGTGGTGGGTCTTTGGGTTGGCCGGAATCACAAGCAGTTTTGTTTTTGCAAGGTTCAGCTGCTTCATCCAAAGTGAGATGTCACTCAGACATGCCGAGACGCGAGCAGAGACCGTCGGATCGTCAGGTTGAAATGACAGGTGGAGTTGAGTGTCATTTGCAGCAGTGATAGGAAAAGCCATGCTTCTGAATGACAGAGCCAAGGGATGTCATGTATATGGAAAAGAGTAGCGGTCCAAGCACTGAGCCCTGTGGCACCCCTGTATTGAGATGTTGGGACTCAGAGACCTCGTTTCTCCAGGATACTCTGAATGACCTATCCGAGAGGCAGTGGTGGGAAGAGTACTGAAAAATCATACTCAAGTAAAAGTACTATTACTTACCAAAAAATGTAATGTGAGTGGAGTAAAAGTACCTGTCCTAAATACCACTCAAAGTACGAGTAAAAAGTAGCCCCTTCAAAAGTACTCAAGAGTAGGGAGTAGTGAGTATTATGCTGTGACTTATTCCACCTTATACCCTGTGAAATAAATATGTAGCTTTATAACAGTGTCGTTCTCTTTTACATTCAAATTGCGCATTGTATTCACATTGGCTCATAAAACCTAACACAGTTTTATTTATGCCCCCCACACTATATTTGTGACGTTTATTATACCATTTAACATAAATATTTAAGATATGATACTTAGCAAATATGAAATCTTACCTCGATGTGCTTTTTTAAATTAGAGGAAGAACTCTTGAATGCTGATATTTCAACCGGTCTGGGCAAGCAAAGTAGGCATGACATAACAACACAATTGCCCTTCTTCGCCTTCATTGTAAAAAGCTCCTTCAGGTACGGCCAAGGATGCTGAAGTGCTGTATTTGAGTTACTGCATGTTGAAGCATCCACCACCACTTCCTTTCTC
This sequence comes from Perccottus glenii, assembly GCA_024416835.2. Taxonomy (NCBI): domain Eukaryota; kingdom Metazoa; phylum Chordata; class Actinopteri; order Gobiiformes; family Odontobutidae; genus Perccottus; species Perccottus glenii. Next base: position 3,133,749 of record CM044560.2, on the reverse strand, counting down.
CTCCTCCTCCATGATTAAACTAAATTGGCGCCAGGTGTTTTGAAGTCTGTCTGATGCAAGTTTTCTATGCGCGATTTGATTGGACGGGAATCACTGGACTGATTATTCTCCTTAGCCAATCATCATTGACAGGAAAAAAAAATGAACAATGTAGTGACTGCAGGTTGAGGGAAAATAGTGCAGTAAAAGTACCGATACAGCACTAAAAATGTACTCAAGTACAAGTAAAAGTACACTGTTTTTAAACTACTTAATAAAGTACAATTCCTGAGAAAAAATACTCAATTACAGTAATGAGAGTATTTGTAATTCGTTACTTTATACCACTGCCGAGAGGTAAGACTTGAACCATTCTAGTAGGCACTCAAAGCACTTTTTTGCACAGGTGACCTATATTCGGCTCGGCCATAGGTGGCGGTGGCTGGTCAATGGCTATATGGGTGCACAGGTGCCATTGTACGAGGTGCTAGGGTGTTGGGAGGTCACACGGTTTTTACAGCTTTAAAATCTTTACAGGCCTTCTACTCCATTACATCATATATATCCATCCATCCTACTGCCATAGACCATTAGGATACTGGACTATTACACTCAGTCATCACTTTGTGTTCTTTTATATACAATAAACGGAAACCCACCAAACGTTCTCAATCTGGACATTGGTTCTGTCAAGCGTGTTATACCATGATCCCCCCCACCCTCGAAGCGACTAAAATGGTAGGACAGTTGGCAAGGTCTCAAGCCCATTCCAAATGTTTATGCTAGGCTGGCACACGGCTAAGGATTTTCTTGTGGCTTGATATTCATTTATGTTCAAAGTGTGCATATTTAACAGATTATTGTGTGAATGTGTTTGTGTTTATTGGCATTATCAAAGTGAGTCCCAGAGTATATGCTAAGTAAAGCACAACGCAGCACGCTATTGTTGTAGAGTAATAGTTGAAAATGTCTGATAAAAATATTGATAACCCTGAAACAGAGCCTACTGGCATACAAAGCAAGAAAAGACAGAGAAAACTGTCAATAAAGGGTCTGGCTTTAGTTGTGGAACAGTTACAAAAGGAAAGAAGTGATGTGTTTTAAACATGCAAGCAAAATAAAAAAGAAAATAACGGAGCTTTGGTTGTCAAATACAAATGTTTACATGGTTCAACAACACTTGAAATGCTTTGTGTAAAAATGCATCATCTCTACACGACACATTGTTAAATTTTAATTTGCCTATGGACGAAAAACAAACAAAAAAAGGGATGCAAATGACGCTATCGTGTGTGTGTGCACCTGGTTAAACTACTGTAAATGATGCATTGATGATAGCAGTGTACAAACTGACAAACATAATGTGGTCACTGATTGTATGAATCAAGTGTGTGAACACGTCTGGGTCAAGCATGGCCTCTGCTCACAGGCTGGCAACGCCGATCAAGAGGCTCTAATGGAGAAAGCCGCAGCTTTAATAAAGAAACACGAGTTAGAGGAGCAAGAGCAAAGACACAGACTGGAAGCTGAAAGAATAAGAAAATAAAGGGAACACATGAAAATGGATGCTAAAATGGTATGAATTTGTATGTGAGCAAAGGGCTTAATGAACAAAAACGGACCGAATTTAAACCACAGGCAAAGGAATTTGTGCCTAAACCTAACGTCACTGCTCTGCCGAGCTCAACAGAACAACCAGCACGTTTGCCAGGTGCGAGGCCTAAAATATTCAGCAATTCAAAGTCATATACACAGGAGGAAATCCAATACAATAACGAACAACAACGGGATGCAGTTCTCAACCAGGATTCACAAAGCCATGAGTTGGCTACCTTAAAGCCTCATCCTGTAAATGCCATGTTCAATCCACCTGTTTTTGTTCATCCTGCAGTGTCACAATACGAGGAGTCTAGCACACAGTCAAAACAGTTCACCACGCTACAAGCCCAAACTACACCAGATAATGCCATCTGCACCATTATGCAAAAACAAAATGAAATTAAAGCCGCAAGCGGCGATAAAGGCCCTCGCCTCCCTTGAGACCGCGGGGACACATATATTCGGAGGATTGCATGTCGTGCTTTAAAGCAAATTTGGAGCTGTTTAGATGAAAACCCTTTAGCACAAAGTGTACGATTTAGGTGGTCATGTATTCCACCCAACATAGATTTTCTGTTGAGTTTACGGTATGGCTGTAATAAACTTTTCTGTTTGCCCTAAGGTGTCCTATGGATGTACCAAGTTTTGTATTTCTACATTGGAAAAATTTACTTTCATTTTTCATAGAACCAATTATTTTGACTTTTCTAGGGTCGCCACTGAGTCATTTTTCCTATTTTTTTCAGGGACTTCAAATACATACATTTTTGCGGGCTTGAAGTCTGGGACCAATAAAATGACTTTTAGTTGCACGTTTACTGGGTCAAATTGAAAATCATTTTTCAGAAAAATTATAATAAAAAATATATACCAAATTATAATAAAAAAATATACCTCGAGCAAAAACGACAAGAAAAACGCCTGTCTATTTTACACACATGTGTTTAGCTCATTTTGCCCAAGTTTGGTGTCTGTGGAATGAAGCAGCTATTTTCTGTTGTTTTTAAAAGAGAGTTGTATTCTAAGTCGGTTCACATCTTCAATTTAAAATGGCCGCCTTCCCGTGTGTGATAAGGTGTGGTCCCCTTTGGCTTTTTTGTTCATAAGCCCATACTGGATGTGTGTACCAAGTTTCATTTGCCTACGACAAACTAAAATTTTCACTTCCCATTGACTTTTTCCACATATTTGGGACGTTGCTATGGCAACACATTTATAGATAGGGGGTGGTTGTCATTGGCTTTATGCTCCTCATGACATAGGAGATGTGTGTACCAAATTCCATGTCTCTATGACAAACTAAATTCTTGGGTCCCATTATAAGTTTGTAGGGGGCACTGGAGAGCCATTTCTAAAGATAACCCTTTTATTTACATATCTTTGTGTTCAGGTCATAAATGTGCATAAACGCCTTTTTGGGTCCAACTCGATCCGAGAAGGCGTTTGAGAGTTAAGAGACCTTTTATTTTCACAAAAATGGCCACCTCGTTACAGGCTTGCCACACCCATACCCAATAAGATATCAAAAAAAAAGTCACAACTTTGGTTGGCACACGTGTCTAGATGATTCTCACCAAATTTGGGGCCATTTAGATTAAAACACAATGATTTGCATCTTTTTGCGCAAGGGGTGCGATTTTAGTGGCCACGTGTTTCACCCCACATGGCGGACTTCCTGTTGAGTTTAGGGTGTGGCTGTCATTGACTTGTTTGCCCTGAGGTGTCCTATGGATGTACCAAGTTTCATTTTTCTACGTAGCAAAAAAGTTACTTTCACTTTCCATAGGCCCAATGTATTTTGACTTTTCTAGGGGTCGCCACTGAGTCATTTTTCGTTTTTTTTTTCGGGGACTTCAAATACATACATTTTTCGCCGGGCTTGAAGTCTGGGACCAATAAAAATGACTTTTAGTTGTTGGTTTACTGGGTCAAATTGAGGATCATTTTGCAGAAAAATTATAATAAAAAAATATATACCGAATTATAATAAAAAAAATATAACTCGAGCAAAAAAGTCTAGAAAAACACTTGTCTATTTTACATACATGTGTTTAGCTCATTTTGCCCAAGTTTGGTGTCTGTGGAATGAAGCAGCTATTTTTTGTTGTTTTTTAAAAAGAGGTGTATTCTAAGTCGGACCAAATTTTCAATTCAAAATGGCCGCCTTCCCGTGTGTGATAGGGTGTGGTCCCCATTGGCTTTTTTGTTCATAAGCCCATGGTGGGTCTGTGTACCAAGTTTCATTTGCCTACGACAAACTAAAATTTTCACTTCCCATTGACTTTTTCCAAATATTTGGGACGTTGCTATGGCAACACATTTATAGATAGGGGGTGGTTGTCATTGGCTTTTATGCTCGTCATGACATAAGAGATGTGTGTACCAAATTTCATGTCTCTATGACAAACTAAATTCTTGGGTCCCATTATAAGTTTGTAGGGGGCGCTGGAGAGCCATTTCTAAAGATAACCCTTTTATTTACATATTTTTTTGTTCAAGTCATGAATGTGCACAAATGCCTTTTTGGGTCCAACTCGATCCGAGAAGGCGTTTGAGAGTTAAGAGACGTTTTATTTTCACAAAAATGGCCACCTCGTTACAGGCTTGCCACACCCATACCCGATAAGATATCAACAACAAAGTTACAACTTTGGTTGGCACACGTGTCTAGATGATACTCACCAAATTTGGGGCCATTTAGATTAAAACACAATGATTTGCATCTTTCTGCGCAAAGGTGCGATTTTAGTGGCGCGCGTTTCACCCCACATGGCGGACTTCCTGTTAAGTTTAGGGTGTGACTGTCATTGACTTTTCTGTTTGCCCTGAGGTGTCCTATGGATATACCAAGTTTCATTTTTCTACGTTGGAAAAAAGTTACTTTCACTTTCCATAGGCCCAATGTATTTTGATTTTGTAGGGTCGCCACTGAGTCATTTTTCGTATTTTTTTCGCGACTTCAAATACATAAATTTTTCGCCGAGCTTGAAGTCTGGGACCAATAAAAATGACTTTTCGTGCATGTTCACTGGGTCAAATTTAGGATCATTGGGTCGGAAGAAAAAAAATAAAAATAAAATTCCGAGCAAAAATAATAGGCCCTCCCGGTCATCACCGGCTCGGGCCTAATAACATCAATGCTTGTACAGCTGCAGTTAGCTGCCACTCAGCGGGACATTCCGATTTTTGATGGCAACCCATTGCAGTGTATTTCATTTATGAGAACCTTTTGAACCCTGTGTGGAGGAGAGAACAAGCAGCTATCTGGATTGCTTGTATTTTTTGGAGCAATACACCAGGGGGCAGTCAAGGGAACTGGTGAGGAGTTGTATGCATATGGCACCACAACAGGGCTATCAAAAGGCAAAGGGACTTTTTGGAAATTAACATAAGATTGCAACAGCATACATGGACAAACTCTTTACATGGGTAGTTATAAATTCCGAGAATGTTCATGCACTGGAGGAATTTGCTCATGTAATGTCAGAGATAGAGTACATGGAGTAGCTGAATGTTCCATCTCACATGAGGCAAGTGAAGTGGCCCTACAAGCTTGAAAGGTGGAGAGCTACAGCTTGTGACATACAGAAGCGGAGAGGTTTTAGAGCCACTTTTATGGACATGGTTAACTTCCTCGAGCACAAAGTCCTGTCTCATCTTCTGTTTGGAGACATGTCTGACAGCAGTCCAAACCCTGCAATAAAACATACATACAAGAGTCCAATCCAAGAGTACCATTAAAGGGAGCCCCACCGTCTAGGTTTGAGTGTCCAAAACTCATCAGAATTTCTCATGTGGAGAAAACTGAACTCCTTAGGAGTATGTTTTGGATGCCTAAAGGTTGGTCACCTCAGCAGAGAATGTAGGAGTTGGCCCACTTGTAACAAATGCAACCTACAACATCCCACTATTCTGCATTTGAAAGCAGCAGACAAGACCACCCGGTACCTCAGTGAGCAGTGCATTTGTGTCTTACCAGGTTGATGCTTGTACTGGGGCCGGGGACCAGGGCTGTACTCTCTCCATCTTTCCTGTTAAGGTAAAATCTAAGAAAGGAGAGAAGGTACTGTATACTTACGCCTTCTTAGATCCTGGGAGTACATCTACATTTATCCCCAGCACACTCATGAACCTGAGGGCCACAAAGACCAATATACTGCTGCGCACTATGGACCAAGGAGAAGCTGGTGATGAGCCACTGTGTCACAGGACTGGAGATCTCTGAGCTGAGAAGAGAGAACTTTATAGAACTCCCAGAGGTGTACACCTGTCTCTAAGAACAACATTCCCCGTCAGCGAGTCATCAAGAAATGGGAATATTTTAAAGACATTAAGATCCCTGAATTGGACGCTGATGTGGAACTTATGATTGGCACAAATGCCCCAAAGCTAACAGAACCATGGGAGATCATTAATGGTGAAAACAATGGACCCTATGCTGTGAGGACCCCTGAGAAGCGGAGATGGTGGTCAGAGAAGCCGTCCAGTCGTTTATACTTAGGAGTCTCATTACAATCAGGAGTTCAATGAGAAGGCACTGGATGAGGAGCATGGGATGTCAATTGAGGACAAGAAGTTCATGGAGATTATGGACAAAGTGGTGTGTGTGTGCAAAAGGGCCACTACTGTATGGACTTGCCCTTCAAAAAGGATGACATAATCATGCCCTAAAACACTGCTCCTCATGGTTCCTGGATTCTGGGAAAAATTACCAAAACCTATCCAGACAAAAATGGACTAGTACGGACTGTACAGCCAAAGACCCATCTCTAAAAACTTCCTCCTGCAATAAGCTATTTGAAGAGGAGACACAAAGACGCATAGGGCTGCACACTAAAAGGCTCCTATTTTGGTGTTTGAAAAATTGTGCTGTCTACACAATTGGGGTCAGTGTGTAGGAGCCATTATTGTTTAGATTATTAGGCCCGAGCCGGTGATGACCGGGAGGGCCTATTGTTTTTGCTCAGATTTTTAGGCCCGAGCCGGTGATGACCGGGAGGGCCTATTGTTTTTGCTCGGATTTTTTTTTTTTTTTTTTTTTTTATCTTTATTGTGACCAAATGATCCTAAATTTGACCCAGTGAACATGCACAAAAAGTCATTTTTATTGGTCCCAGACTTCAAGCTCGGCGAAAATGTTATGTTTTTGAAGTCGCCGGAAAAAAAAAACGAAAAATGACTCAGTGGCGACCCCTACAAAATCAAAATACATTGGGCCTATGGAAAGTGAAAGTAAGTTTTTTTCAACGCAGAAAAATGAAACTTGGTACATCCATAGGACACCTCAGGGCAAACAGAAAAGTCAATGACAGTCACACCCTAAACTTAACAGGAAGTCCGCCATGTGGGGTGAAACGCGCGCCACTAAAATCGCACCTTGCGCAGAAAGATGCAAATCATTGTGTTTTAATCTAAATGGCCCCAAATTTGGTGAGTATCATCTAGACACATGTGCCAACCAAAGTTGTAACTTTCTTTCTTATCGGGTATGGGTGTGGCAAGCCTGTAACGAGGTGGCCATTTTTGTGGAAATAAAACGTCTCTTAACTCTCAAACGCCTTCTCGGATCGAGTTGGAACCAAAAAGGCGTTTGTGCACATTCATGACCTGAACACATTCATTCATTCATTCATTCATTTTCTACCGCTTTGTCCCATTAGGGGTCGCGGGTGACTGGAGCCTATCCCAGCAGCTTTGGGCCTGAGATGGGGTACACCCTGGACAGTGGCCAGTTAGTCGCAGGGCTAACATTTAGACATAGACAGTGACAAACAACCATTCACTCTCACATTCATTCACTAGGGACACTTTAGATTTGCCAATTGACCTAAACATGCATGTCTTTGGACGGTGGGAGGAAGCCGGAGTACCCGGAGAGAACCCACAGTAACACGTGGAGGACATGCAGACTCCTCACAGAAAGACCGGAGTCGGCCGAGAATGTTTGAGTCGGCCGGGTTTTGAACTCACGACCTTCTTGCTGTGAGGCAGGAGTGCTAACCACTCTGCCACGTGCACCTGACCTGAACACAAAGATATGTAAATAAAAGGGTTATCTTTAGAAATGGCTCTCCAGCGCCCCCTACAAACTTATAATGGGACCCAAGAATTTAGTTTGTCATAGAGACATAAAATTTGGTACACACATCTCTTATGTCATGACAAGCATAAAAGCCAATGACAACCACCCCCTATCTATAAATGTGTTGCCATAGCAACGTCCCCAAAAATGTGAAAAAGTCAATGGGAAGTGAAATTTTTAGTTTGTTGTAGGCAAATGAAACTTGGTACACATATCCACCATGGGCTTATGAACAAAAAGCCAATGGGGACCACACCCTATCACACACGGGAAGGCGCCATTTTGAATTGAAAATTTGGTCCGACTTAGAATACACCTTTTTTAAAAACAACAAAAATAGCTGCTTCATTCCACAGACACCAAACTTGGGCAAAATGAGCTAAACACATGTATGTAAAATAGACAAGTGTTTTTCTAGACTTTTTGCTCGAGTTATATATTTTATTATAATTCGGTATATATTTTTTATTATAATTTTTCTGCAAAATGATTCTCAATTTGACCCAGTAAACCAACAACTAAAAGTCATTTTTATTGGTCCCAGACTTCAAGCCCGGCGAAAAATTTATGTATTTGAAGTCCCCGAAAAGAATTTACGAAAAATGACTCAGTGGCGAAACCCTACAAAAGTCAAAATACATTGGGCCTATGGAAAGTGAAAGTAAATTTTTCCAATGTAGAAATACAAAACTTGGTACATCCATAGGACACCTCAGGGCAAACAGAAAAGTTTATTACAGCCATACCGTAAACTCAACAGGAAATCTACTATGTTGGTGGAATGCGTGACCACCTAAATTGCACCCCTTGTGTCTAAAGGCTTTTCATCTAAACAGCTCCAAATTTAGCGAGTATCATCTAGACACGTGTGCCAAAAAAGTTATCAATTTGTTTTTTGATACATTTGTGGCTGTGGTCGAAATGAGTCTGTGAAGAGGCAGCCATTTCTTTGGGAAATAAATGCCATTTCCCAATTGCCAGGATCCTTCCTTTAGAGGAGGCCCCTCCAGAGCCACGGCTAGAGTCTTAGAAAACTCCTCAGAATCCTTTGGAACTTGTAACCTTGTACTTTTAGACAAGTTATATTTACATTTTGCCTTTTAAACAGGGGTGCAGCGATTCCTGAGTCATCTCAAATCTCCAGCCAGTACTTTGTTTTTCTCGCCTTAGCCCAAGCATAATCTATTATTTTCAAAGGTTCAGACAGCTCCCAGGAAAACCAGGGATTGTGGAGACCTTTAACTCTAAATTACAAGGTGGTGTAGCAGGCCCCAGCAGTAGCACAGGCCCGGTTATTTGACATTACCGTGAAGTTTACGCTTTAAAGCACAAAATGCAATCCTCCGAGTGCATGTGTCTCCGCGGTCTCAAGGGAGGCGAGGGCCTTTATCGCCGCTTGCGGCCTTAATTAGGCCCGAGCCGGTGATGACCGGGAGGGCCTATTATTTTTGCTCGGATTTTTTTTTTATTTTTTTTATCTTTATTGTGACCAAATGATCCTAAATTTGACCCAGTGAACATGCACAAAAAGTCATTTTTATTGGTCCCAGACTTCAAGCTCTGCGAAAATATTATGTTTTTGAAGTTGCCGGAAAAAAAAAACGAAAACTGACTCAGTGGCGACCCCTACAAAATCAAAATACATTGGGCCTATGGAAAGTGAAAGTAAGGTTTTTTCAACGCAGAAAAATGAAACTTGGTATATCCATAGGACACCTCAGGGCAAACAGAAAAATCAATGACAGTCACACCCTAAACTCAACAGGAAGTCCGCCATGTGGGTGACCACTAAAATCGCACCCCTTGCGCAGAAAGATGCAAATCATTGTGTTTTAAGCTAAATGGCCCCAAATTTGGTGAGTATCATCTAGACACATGTGCCAACCAAAGTTGTGACTTTCTTGTTGATATCTTATCGGGTATGGGTGTGGCAAGCCTGTAACGAGGTGGCCATTTTGTGAAAATAAAACGTCTTAACTCTCAAACGCCTTCTCGGATCGAGTTGGACCTAAAAAGGCGTTTGTGCACATTCATGACCTGAACAAAAAAATATGTAAATAAAAGGGTTATCTTTAGAAATGGCTCTCCAGCGCCCCCTACAAACTTATAATGGGACCCAAGAATTTAGTTTGTCATAGAGACATAAAATTTGGTACACACATCTCTTATGTCATGACGAGCATAAAAGCCAATGACAACCACCCCTATCTATAAATGTGTTGCCATAGCAACGCCCCAAAAATGTGAAAAAAGTCAATGGGAAGTGAAATTTTTAGTTTGTTGTAGGCAAATAAAACTTGGTACATACATCCGCCATGGGCTTATGAACAAAAAAGCCAATGGGGACCACACCCGATCACACACAGGAAGGCGGCCATTTTGAATTGAAAATTTGGTCCGACTTAGAATACACCTCTTTTTTAAAAACAACAAAAATAGCTGCTTCATTCCACAGACACCAAACTTGGGCAAAATGAGCTAAACACATGTATGTAAAATAGACAAGTGTTTTTCTAGACTTTTTTGCTCGAGTTATATTTTTTTTTTATTATAATTCGGTATATATTTTTTTATCATAATTTTTCTGCAATATGATCCTCAATTTGACCCAGTAAAACAACAACTAAAAGTCATTTTTATTGGTCCCAGACTTCAAGCCCGCGAAAAATTTATGTATTTGAAGTCCGTAAAAAAATACGAAAAATGACTCAGTGGTGACCCCTAGAAAAGTCAAAATACATTGGGCCTATGGAAAGTGAAAGTAACTTTTTTCCAACGTAGAAAAATGAAACTTGGTATATCCATAGGACACCTCAGGGCAAACAGAAAAGTCAATGACAGTCACACCTAAACTTAACAGGAAGTCCGCCATGTGGGTGAAACGCGCGCCACTAAAATCGCACTTTGCGCAGAAAGATGCAAATCATTGTGTTTTAATCTAAATGGCCCCAAATTTGGTGAGTATCATCTAGACACGTGTGCCAACCAAAGTTGTGACTTTGTTTTTGATATCTTATCGGGTATGGGTGTGGCAAGCCTGTAACGAGGTGGCCATTTTTGTGAAAATAAAACGCGTCTCTTAACTCTCAAACGCCTTCTCGGATCGAGTTGGACCCAAAAGGCGTTTGTGCACATTCATGACCTGAACAAAAAATATGTAAATAAAAGGGTTATCTTTAGAAATGGCTCTCCAGCGCCCCTACAAACTTATAATGGACCCAAGAATTTAGTTTGTCATAGAGACATAAAATTTTGTACACACATCTCTTATGTCATGACGAGCATAAAAGCCAATGACAACCACCCCTATCTATAAATGTGTTGCCATAGCAACGTCCCAAAAATGTGAAAAAGTCAATGGGAAGTGAAATTTTTAGTTTGTTGTAGGCAAATAAAACTTGGTACACACATCCACCATGGGCTTATGAACAAAAAGCCAATGGGGACCACACCCTATCACACACAGGAAGGCGGCCATTTTGAATTGAAAATGTGAACCGACTTAAAATACACCTCTTTTAAAAGTACACAGACAATAGCTGCTTCATTCCACAGACACCAAACTTGGGCAAAATGAGCTAAACACATGTATGTAAAATAGACAAGCGTTTTTCTAGACTTTTTGCTCGAGTTATATTTTTTATTATAATTCGGTATATATTTTTTATCATATTTTTCTGCAAAATGATCCTCAATTTAACCCAGTAAACGTACAACTAAAAGTCATTTTTATTGGTCCCAGATTTCAAGCCCGGCAAAAATTTATGTATTTGAAGTCCCTAAAAAAATACGAAAAATGACTCAGTGGCGACCCCTAGAAAAGTCAAAATACATTGGGCCTATGGAAAGTGAAAGTAACTTTATTCCAATGTAGAAAAATGAAACTTGGTACATCCATAGGACACCTCAGGGCAAACAGAAAAGTCAATGACAGCCACACTCTAAACTCAACAGGAAGTCCGCCATGTGGAGTGAAAGGCGTGGCCACTAAAATCGCACCCCTTGCGCAGAAAGATGCAAATCATTGTGTTTTAATCTAAATGGCCCCAAATTTGGTGAGTATCATCTAGACACGTGTGCCAACCAAAGTTGTGACTTTTTTTTTGATATCTTATCGGGTATGGGTGTGGCAAGCCTGTAACGAGGTGGCCATTTTTGTGAAAATAAAAGGTCTCTTGACTCTCAAACGCCTTCTCGGATCAAGTCGGACCCAAAAAGGCGTTTGTGCACATTCATGACCTGAACACAAAAATATGTAAATAAAAGGGTTATCTTTAGAAATGGCTCTCCAGCGCCCCCTACAAACTTATAATGGGACCCAAGAATTTAGTTTGTCATAGAGACATGAAATTTGGTACACACATCTCTTATGTCATGACGAGCATAAAAGCCAATGACAACCACCCCCTATCTATAAATGTGTTGCTATAGCAACGTCCCAAATATGTGGAAAAAGTCAATGGGAAGTGAAAATTTTAGTTTGTTGTAGGCAAATGAAACTTGGTACACACATCCAGTATGGGCTTATGAACAAAAAAGCCAAAGGGGACCACACCTTATCACACACGGAAGGCGCCATTTTGAATTGAAAATGTGAACCGACTTAGAATACAACCTCTCTTTTAAAAAACAACAGAAAATAGCTGCTTCATTCCACAGACACCAAACTTGGGCAAAATGAGCTAAACACGTGTGTAAAATAGACAAGCGTTTTTCTAGACTTTTTTGCTCGAGTTATATATTTTTTTATTATAATTTGGTATATTTTTTTTGATTATAATTTTTCTGAAAAATGATTTTCATTTTTTGACCCAGTAAACGTGCAACTAAAAGTAATTTTTATTGGTCCCAGACTTCAAGCCCGGCAAAAATTTATGTATTTGAAGTCCCCGAAAAAAAAATATGAAAAATGACTCAGTGGCGACCCCTAGAAAAGTCAAAATACATTGGTTCTATGGAAAATGAAAGTAAATTTTTCCAATGTAGAAATACAAAACTTGGTATATCCATAGGACACCTCAGGGCAAACAGAAAAGTTTATTACAGCCATATCGTAAACTCAACAGGAAATCTACTATGTTAGGTGGAATGCGTGACCACCTAAATCGCACCCCTTGTGTCTAAAGGCTTTTCATCTAAACAGCTCCATATTTGGTGAGTATCATCTAGACACGTGTGCAAAAAAAAGTTATCAATTTGTTTTTGATACATTTGTGGCTGTGGTCGTAATGAGTCTGTGAAGAGGCAACCTTTGGGAAATAAATGCCATTTCCCAATTGCCAGGATCCTTCCTTTAGAGGAGGCCCCTCCAGAGCCACGGCTAGAGTCTTAGAAAACTCCTCAGAATCCTTTTACCGTGAAGTTTACGCTTTAAAGCACGAAATGCACTCCTCCGAGTGCATGTGTCCCCGCGGTCTCAATGGAGGCGAGGGCCTTTATCGCCGCTTGCGGCTTTAATTTGTTTTCTATTTTCTTTAATGGTGCTTGGTTTGGGTTTATTGTGGCAGTGGTGGTTGGTTTGTTTTTGGGTGCACAGATGCCATTGTACGTGGTGCTAGGGTGACGGGAGGTCACACGTTTTTTACTGGTTTTTACTTTAACATCCTTACAGGCCTTCTCCTCCATTACATCTGATATATCCATCCATCCTACTGCCATAGACCGGAACATAGAACGGAAACTCACCAAACGTACTTCCCAGTCTGGACATTGGTTCTGTCAAACGTGTTATACCATGATCCCCCGCACCTCGAAGTGACTAAAATGGCTACAGTACTTTTAAAAGCATTCTTTGAAGTTTTTATGTTGCTTATTAGACAAGAGGTCAGAAGTTTACTGTTTTATACAAAGTTTTTTTTTTTGCAACACTATCCAGAAAATCTTAATGAATAAAAAATATGCTGAAAGCATAAAATGTCAAACTTAAGCCCAAAGAGCAGAACAGATGGGCCAAATGAAATGAAAGCGACATTACAACTAACACTTCTAGTATCAAACTTTCAAACTTAAAGATAAAATAAACAGCTGAAAAAAAATGACTTATGTGCTGTAGCTATCCATTTAGGTATAGCTGATGAATGTTTGTTTGTGGTTGAGCTGTCCAGGAGACTCTCCCTCTCTCTCTTGTCTGCTTTTGGGGAAGGGGCTGAGCCAGGGGCTCTGTATTAACGCTGTGTTTAGCAGCAGGTGATATTTCAGACTGGACATGCGACAGTAAATGCAAATAACTTTGGTTTTGTCAAGAGAGCCATCTGGCATGACTTTGAAAATAAACTTTCATAAGACCTCTTTTGCTGTCCATGTCTGCTTCGTGAATGTATGCAAACTTACTGCTGCTGCCCGGTCTGTTTTTTTAACACACAATTAACTAGCGTTTAAAAAAAAACCTGTGGTATTAAGTAATTTGCATTAATACATTATTAACACATACAATTTTGACAGCCTTAGTTACAACATATCAGTGATGGGAAAAAAGAGCAGATGTTTATTATATTAAAACTTGCCATAAGGAAGCACCATATATGAATGTATCTCTACAACACTGTCAAAGCCATTTAAGTTTGAAGAAACTCTGGGTTGAGTCATGTAATACTTTTATTTTTTGTTTTTGTATTCCAAGCAGGGCCACACAGTGCAGATGTGGTGGGATCCAAAGTTAAAACAGACACTTGTAAGTACACTGCAGACTAGGTTTTAGTTTGAAAGCCTCTTGTGTGGTGTTTTAGTGTCGCCTGATTGTCGGCAATCAGTTGTCATAACACAGTTATTTCCAGTGGCGGCTGGTGGGCGATGTTGGATGGGTGGGCTGACAAATGAATTAATATCAATCCATAGTTCACACTACAGTAACATTTGGGACACTAGGTCTTATTAAAACACACTCAGGGACCTCAGTGGTGCCAAACAAACTCTTTCAGAAATTGGAAAAGAGAGATTGAAAAAAGAGGAGGACATAGTATCAGGCCGACTTTGAAGAAATGTAACCCTAATAAGTAGGACAAGACAAGGCCTTCACACCTGACAATCACCAAATTAAGAAGATAATTAGTGGTGTGGTCACATTGTGCTTGGGCTGTAAAAAAATAACTGTATTTTTTGTGGTGTTTTTAAAAACTAGCTTTGAAAATCTTCCTCAAGATATACAATATAAACATAAAAGTTACATTTAAACAGATGTATTAACAATACATTATTTTAAACACAGGAGGGGCTTAGCCCACCCAGGCTATTGACACCAGTCATCCCTGATTATTTTGCTCTAATTTAATGTAAAGTCAACATGAAAACATGTTCATTATATTCCTCCTCAGATTCTTCATTGTAGTCCATGTCCTGATTTGTAAAATAACAAACGGTTCAATTTCAGGCAGAAGCACTGAGCTTTCAATTTCTTCTTTGTTTCTGCCAAATGTTAAAGTGAGCAAGTTCACCTCCTCTGGTTCTTCCTGCCTGATTTCCAAGGATTTTAAACCTTCTGTGGAGGGATTCTTACTGGTGGAGAAGCCCGTTTCCAGAAAAGAACAGAATGATCCATTGGTTGCGTACTGTGCTGTTTTGACTGTTCCGCTCTCTGCTGAATTCTCTTCATTCTCATCTTCACTGCTGTCTGTCTCAGGGGAGCAGTTCTCTGTCTGTCCTTAGGGGGGCGTTACCTTCTTGATGCTCAGCGGAGAGGAAATAGGGGGGACAGGAAACCACCAACAGCTCTTCGGAGTGATGTACTGAGGTCTGAGGGGAAATAACACAACATATTGAGAAGAGAAATGAAACAAAATATTGTCCAAACATTGTTATTGCACAGTGGCAGAGTGGTTAGCGCTCCTGCAGGGAGCTTTTCAAATGTGTGGGGGATGTGAGGAAGGGGGCTAATACAATTTTAAGTTGAGTTGCGCATCTCATAAGTCAAGCAGGAAAAAGTCACCAAAAGACATATGTGAACAGTTTTGGGCATGCAGTCAGACGCATGTGGCACATTATGAGTGGTGGGGTCAGTAGGTTCACAACCTGAAAATATTATTAACAATTGCTGCGCATTTTATATATTTTGTTGGCCATCATTTGTAAAATTAAGAGTAAAATTTTGGGATTTAACTGGCCCCAAAATCTCAGACTCAAAAGCTTTAAAACAAAAAGAATTAAGGCCAAACATTGTTTATAAAACCCTCCCTTTACTCTTTTTAACTTGAGTAACAAATTAGTTGGCCCCCCACCAAAAGGGATTGACTCCAAAACTATCTAGATCGTTTGTGCTGGTTTTTGCTGCAAAATTTTTTGTTTGTGCTGTTATAGTTTTTGAGTTATTAATGATTCTTTTATAGGTCATATGAGGTCACCCAGCCCCCGCAAATGCTTTAAAATGCTTTAAAATGCCCCAAAATGGTGTCATTTGTTTGTACTTCGTTTGTGCTGGTTTGTGCTGTAAAGATTTTCGTTTGTGCTGTTATAGTTTTTGAGATATTAATAATATTTTTTTTTTGGTATTAACAGCTTTATTTCCGGCCAGCTGATGCGCACGTCCGGCCAGCTTAAAGACTGCTTTAACCATTAACTGGCTTAATGTGGAAGGGTGGAAATGCATTATATTGTGTGCGTTACATAAAATCACTTGTGTTCTGTGGCCATATTTTTATCAATAATTCTTTTAAGAGACAATTATTGGATCAAAGTACATCTAAAAAGTTAAAAACTTTTAAAAGATGCTATAGATGAAATGTTAGACTTTTCTTCTCGAGTTGTCTTGCAGATGGAGACTTGATCCTGAAGGCCCAAACAACAAAATTCAGCTATTATCGTAAACTGTCCTAACAATGTTTGTGTATTCACAATAAAGAACAATTTGAACTGGATTGTTTTTTATTAATGGTTAAATAATAAAATGAAAACAACTTAAGTACACGTTAAATAGAAAGACAATTACATAAAGTATACCTTACTTTCTTTATACCACCAGGGGGCGCTGAACATAAATTTGTTTTCATCCCACGTTTGCTGAATTTAAATGTTTAAACTTTTAAATTTAGCTTTACGGAGATAAAACAAATATAAAACAAATGCAGACCAATCTGTGAAAAAAACTGTTTAAAAAATGGAAACCATCTGCAGCCAGTTAAAGTGGGAAAAGAAACTGTTTCTGTTTTAAGCTGGCCACGTGCGCATCAGCTGGCCGGAAATGAAGCCATTAATACCGAAAATATTTATTATTCCATCCATCCATCCATCCATCCATCTTCTACCGCTTATCCGGGGTCGGGTCGCGGGGGCAGCAGTCTAAGCAGAGACGCCCAGACTTCCCTCTCCCTTCTGAGGGGATACCGAGGCGTTCCCAGGCCAGCCGAGAGACATAGTCCCTCCAGCGTGTCCTAGGTCTTCCCCGGGGTCTCCTCCCGGTGGGACATGCCCGAAACACCTCCTTAGGGAGGCGTCCAGGAGGCATCCGAAACAGATGCCCGAGCCACCTCAGCTGGCTCCTCTCGATGTGGAGGAGCAGCGGCTCTACTTTGAGCTCCTCCCGAGTGACCGAGCTCCTCACCTTATCTCTAAGGGAGCGCCCCGCCACCCTGCAAAGAAAACTCATTTTGGCCGCTTGTATCCGGGATCTTGTTCTTTCGGTCATGACCCAAAGCTCATGACCATAGGTGAGAGTAGGAACGTAGATTGACCGGTAAATCGAGAGCTTTGCCTTACAGCTCAGCTCCTTCTTCACCACAACAGACCGGTACATCGACCGCATCACTGCAGAAGCTGCACCGATCCGTCCTGTCAATCTCACGCTTCCTCCTTCCTCACTCGTGAACAAGACCCCAAGATACTTGAACTCCTCCACTTGAGGAAGGATCTCTCCACCAACCTGAAGGGGACAAGCCACCCTTTTCCGACTGAGAACCATGGTCTCAGACTTGGAGGTGCTGATCCTCATCCCAGCCGCTTCACACTCGGCTGCAAACCGTCCCAGTGCACACTGAAGGTCCTGGCTTGATGGAGCCAACAGGACAACATCATCTGCAAAAAGCAGAGACGATCCTGTGGTCCCCAAACCAGACTCCTCCGGCACCTGGCTGCGCTTAGAAATCCTGTCCATAAAGATAATGAACAGGACCGGTGACAAAGGGCAGCCCTGCCGGAGTCCAACATGCACTGGGAACAGGTCTGACTTATTGCCGGCAATGCGAACCAAGCTCCTGCTCGTCGTACAGGGACCGGACAGCCCTTAGCAAAGGGCCCCGGACCCCATACTCCCAGAGCACCCCACAGGGCGCCACAAGGGACACAGTCGAATGCCTTCTCCAGATCCACAAAACACATGTGGACTGGTTGGGCAAACTCCCATAAACCCTCCAGCACCCTGGAGCGGGTATAAAGCTGGTCCAGTGTTCCACGACCAGGACGAAACCGCATTGTTCCTCCTGAATCCGAGGTTCAACTATCGGCTATTCTCCTCTCCAGTACCCTGGCATAGACTTTCCCGGGAGGCTGAGGAGTGTGATCCTCTGTAGTTGGAACACACCCTCCGGTCCCCTTCTTGAAAAGAGGGACCACCACCCCGGTCTGCCAGTCCAGAGGTACTGTCCCCGACCACGCGATGTTGTAGAGGCGTGTCAACCAAGACAGCCCTACAACATCCAGAGACTTGAGGTACTCAGGGCGTATCTCATCCACCCCAGGCACCTTGCCACCGAGGAGCTTCCCAACTACCTCAGTGACTTCGGCCCAGGTGATGGACGAGTCCACCTCCGAGCCCTCGGCCCCTGCTTCCTCAGTGGAAGACATGTCGGTGGGGTTGAGGAGATCCTCGAAGTATTCCTTCCACCGTCCAACAATATCCCCAGTTGAAGTTAGCAGGTTCCCACCTCCACTGTAAACAGTGTTGGCAGGGCACTGCTTCCCCCTCCTGAGGCGCCGGACGGTTTGCCAGAATTTCTTCGAGGCCGACCAATAGTATTTCTCCATGGTCTCACCGAACTCCTCCCAGACCCGAGTTTTAGCCTCCACGACTACACGGGCTGCAGTCCGCTTGGCCTGCCGGTACCTATCAGCTGCCTCAGGAGTCCCACGGGCCAACCAGATTCGGTAGGTCTCCTTCTTCAGCTTGACGGCATCCCTTACTTCCGGTGTCCACCACCGGGTTCGGGGGTTGCCGCCACGACAGGCACCGGAGACTTTACGGCCACAGCTTCGAGTGACCGCATCGACAATGGAGGTGGAGAACATGGTCCACTTGGACTCAATGACTCCAACCTCCCTCGGGATCTGGTCGAAGCTCTGCCGGTGGTGGGAGTTAAAGGTCTTTCTGATAGGGGGCTCTGCCAAACGTTCCCAACAGACCCTCACAGTACGTTTGGGCCTGCCGAGTCTGTCCAGCTTTCTCCCCCGCCATCGGATCCAACTCACCACTAGGTGGTGATCAGTTGACAGCTCTGCCCCTCTCTTCACCCGAGTGTCCAAGACATACGGCCGGAGGTCAGATGAAAAAACTACAAAGTCGATCATCGATCTCCGACCTAGGGTGTCCTGGTGCCACGTGCACTGATGGACACCCTTATGCTTGAACATGGTGTTCGTTATGGACAAACTGTTGCTAGCACAGAAGTCCAATAACAGAACACCACTCGGGTTCAGATCCGGGGGGCCGTTCCTCCCAATCATGCCCCTCCAGAGGTGTCACTGTTGCTGCCCACGTGAGCGTTGAAGTCCCCCAGTAGAACGACGGAGTCCCCGGTCGGAGCACTTTCCAGCACCCCTCCCAGAGACTCCAAGAAGGCTGGGTACTCTGCACTGCTATTTGGCCCGTAAACACAAACAACAGTGAGAGACCTCTCCCCGACCCGAAGGCGTAGGGAAGCGACCCTCTCGTTCACCGGGGTGAACTCCAACACATGGCGGCTAAGCTGGGGGGCTAAGCTGGGGGGCACGCAAGCTGTGCGTGGAGGTGAGCCCGACTATCTCTAGTCGGTATCTCTCAACCTCCCGCACAAGCTCAGGCTCCTTCCCCGCCAGCGAGGTGACATTCCATGTCCCTAGCGCCAGATTCCATGTCTGGGGGTTGGGTCGTCGAGGCTCCCGCCTTCGACTGCCACCCAATCCACTTTGCACCGGCCCCTTACGGTTCCTCCCGCAGGTGGTGGGCCCACGGGAGGTCGGCCCCACGTCGCTCCTTTGGGCTGAGCCCGGCCGGGCCCCATGGGGAAAGATCCGGCCACCAGACGCTCGCATGCGAGCCCCAACCCCGGGCCTGGCTCCAGGGTGGGGCCCCGGTTGCGCCATACCGGGCGACGTCTCAGTCCTTGATTTTTTCATCACCATAAGGGTTCTGAACCGCTCTTTGTCTGGCCCGTCACCTAGGACTTGTTTGCCTTGGGAGACCCTACCAGGGGCATATAGCCCCTGACAACATAGCTCCTAGGATCATTCGGGCACTCAAACCCCTCCACCACGATAAGGTTGCGGTTCAAGGAGGGGATATTTATTATTATATCTCAAAAACTATAACAGCACAAACAAGTGTGTGCTAGTGTACGTGTGTGTGCTAGTGTGCATGTGTGCTAGTGTACGTGTGTGTGCTAGTGTACGTGTGTGTGCTAGTGTGCGTGTGTGTGCTAGTGTGCGTGTGTGTGCTAGTGTACGTGTGTGTGCTAGTGTGCGTGTGTGTGCTAGTGTGCGTGTGTGTGCTAGTGTATGTGTGTGTGCTAGTGTGCGTGTGTGTGTGTGCTAGTGTGCGTGTGTGTGCTAGTGTGTGTGTGTGTGTGCTAGTGTGCGTGTGTGTGTGCTAGTGTGCGTGTGTGTGTGCTAGTGTGCGAAGAGCTTGTAAGACAGAGAGCATCCTGATTTGCCTGTTTCTGCAAATCAACCAATAAACCAATTGTCAGTGTGGGCTTTTATCTCTTCTCCCAAACTAAATTAATCAGTTATGTCTATCTAAATGATTGCAAAATTCATGTTGAGGTGAGTTGATAAGTTTCATTTCATGTGCATATTATTCAGGCTAGTTGCCAAGGCAACATGAAAACACCAAACTGCTTAGACCTGTTTAAAGTTGCAATAGAAAATAAATAAAAGCAGTTTACATAAATAGTATAAGCAGCTTATATAAATAGTAAAAGTAATCTACATATTTAAACATAATTAACAAATAATTGCATAGGCCTATAGCTTATAGAAATAATATTTTATGCTTTAATATCTTTTAGGGACCACAACATGTTAGGGAGGCTAAGTGCAGAGAAGGCTGCTCCAATATATCTCAGTTCTTCCATTCAGATAGAGCTGAGATGTTTCACATCTTTTCTTGTGGAACATAACCTGCCATTCCATGTGTGTAGGCACACAGGAAAGTTATTTAGGAAATAACTGTTCTGTTATATTCAGCTGTATTTCGGTATACAAGTAAAGTCATGTTCTGTGGTGAAATGTCATATCCTTGTCTCCTTCCTCTTTTTCTTTTTTTTTTTTTAGGGGCAAGAAAGTATCTGAAAGGCAGAAGAGAAAGTAAGTAAAGTCATTCTACTCTTGTCATTATTACTGCAAAGATTCTAGCAAGACAAAACAGAAACTCAATGCTATCTCCACAATCATTGTAAACTAGTTTTTATTATTAATGTAAACTACAGCAGCACGTTGGCTCTGCTTGACCATTATATTTTCTTTTAATTTTCAGAAGAAATCAAATGAAGGGAAAAATATATATTTCGGTTTCTGTCCAACAAACATAGCCACATCTCCACAGTTGGTCTCAGTTAAACTTTGCATCTCTGTTGAATCACAACCAGACACGAGCGGCTGATCTGAGATCAGTTTGGTGCTGTGTGAGGGACAAAGGAGGGCTTTTTTCTTGCCTCAATTCTCAAATAAAACCCGTGTCTAAATTTCACAAGAAATTATATAAATCAGAGTCCCAAAAACACAAAGACAAGCCTGACAGGAGACCTGTTCTAAAAATGCAGTAATTGTGAAGCTTATTATTTACTTATTTACTTTTTCAGTTAGTTGTAATAATGATGTAGTTTTGCCCCTTATCCACTATGTTATTTATTTGCTGGAACTGAGGGAGGGCAGATAACAAGACAAACCAGTCAGACTGAAGGATTTCTGTATTTTGGTCTCTGTATCAAAAATGTTTTATTTGCAATACATTTATTAAATTTTTTGTTATAACGGACAAAATCGTTCTGTACTATATTTTTTATACTTTCCACTTCTTGACGCAAAAATATTTGTGGATACTAATGCTGTTCTAGCAGGGTAATTGGCCAAAGAAATGGCATGTTGTGCCTGAAACAGACTTGTCTTATTTCCAGGTCTTGAATGCCCCTCTGACTAAACAGTTGGCCCCAGCCTGGCCCTCCCATGAAAGAGACTGTGTAGCACAGACAACACAGAAGAAGTCAAACTTCAGTGAGAGCTTGATCCTTTATGTGCAGTGCCTTGCGAAAGTATTCGGCCCCCTTGAACTTTGCGACCTTTTGCCACATTTCAGGCTTCAAACATAAAGATATGAAACTGTCTTTTTTTGTGAAGAATCAACAACAAGTGGGACACAATCATGAAGTGGAACAACATTTATTGGATATTTCAAACTTTTTTAACAAATAAAAAACTGAAAAATTGGGTGTGCAAAATTATTCAGCCCCTTTACTTTCAGTGCAGCAAACTCTCTCCAGAAGTTCAGTGAGGATCTCTGAATGATCCAATGTTGACCTAAATGACTAATGATGATAAATGCAATCCACCTGTGTGTAATCAAGTCTCTGTATAAATGCACCTGCACTGTGATAGTCTCAGAGGTCCGTATCAAGCGCAGAGAGCATCATGAAGAACAAGGAACACACCAGCCAGGTCCGAGATACTGTTGTGGAGAAGTTTAAAGCCGGATTTGGATACGAAAAGATTTCCCAAGCTTTAAACATCCCAAGGAGCACTGTGCAAGCGATAATATTGAAATGGAAGGAGTATCAGACCACTGCAAATCTACCAAGACCTGGCCGTCCCTCTAAACTTTCAGCTCATACAAGGAGAAGACTGATCAGAGATGCAGCCGAGAGGCCCATGATCACTCTGGATGAACTGCAGAGATTAGATTAGATTAGATTAGATTCAACTTTATTGTCATTACACAAGTACAGGTACAAGGCAACAAAATGCAGTTAATGTCTAACCAGAAGTGCAATAGCAGCAAGTGCAGGATATATACAATGGTTGCATACGTGCAGGATATGGAGATGTACAGGATTTACAGGTAATATGTACAATGAATATAAATATACAGATGATTATTACTATAACAGGTGAGTGTGTGCCATAAATATAATTACAGGTGTCTCTTTCTATAAACAGCATTTACAGGTGAATATGTACTATGAATGTAAATGTAATATACAGATGTCTCTAACTATAAACTGAATTTTACAGGTAGATGTATACAATTGTATGTTAGCTTAAGGTAAGCAGTAGATTTAAGGTAGTGCAAACAGTAAAATGTAAACAGTTGGTACTGTAGAACGGTTGGTAGTGCAAATGAGCATGTTCCAGCTAAGGTACAGTAGTGCAAGGGTAGTGGGATGGTGGGGGATGAGAGGAGAGTCTGTGAGTGGGATGGTGGAGGGTAAGAGGAGGAGTTTTTTGAGGGGAGTGGGATGGTGGTGAGGGGGGGGTGAGAGGAGTCTATGAGGGTAGTGGGATGGTGGGGGGTGAGAGAGGAGTCTATGAGAGGAGTGGGGTCAGCAAGGGTTAGAGTTCAGTAAAGAGACAGCTCTGGGGAAGAAACTGTTCTTTAGTCTGCTGGTTCTAGTCCGGAGGCACCTGAAACGCCTGCCGGAGGGGAGGAGGGAGAACAGTCTGTGGGCTGGGTGAGAGGAGTCCTTAAGGATGCTGCGAGCTCGACGCAGACAGCGTTTCCTCTGGATGTTCTCGATGGCAGGAAGTGGAGTCCCTGTGATGCGTTGGGCAGTTTTCACCACCCGCTGCAATGCCTTGTGCTCCGCGACAGAGCAGCACCCATACCATACTGTGACACAGTTCGTCAGGATGTTTTCTATTGCGCAGCGGTAGAAGTTCACCAGGATAGCCGAGGAGAGCTGGTTCTTCCTCAGTGTCCTCAGGAAAAAGAGGCGCTGGTGAGCCTTCTTGACCAGGCTGGAGGTGTTGGTTGTCCAGGTCATGTCAGCCGAGATGTGGTCCCCAGGAACTTGAAGCTGGAGACACGCTCAACGCGTCCATTCCATTGATGTGGATGGTGTCGTGTGTGCCTCTAGACTCTTTCCTGAAGTCCACGATGAGCTCCTTCGTTTTGGTGGTGTTGAGGAGCAGGTTATTTCCGTTGCACCATGTGGACAGGTGCTGGATCTCTTCCCTGTAGGCAGTCTCATCGTTGTTGCTGATGAGACCAATCACTGTAGTGTCGTCTGCAAACTTGACGATGGCATTAGATCCAAACACAGGCTTGCAGTCGGAGGTGAAGAGGAGTAGAGAAATGGGCTTAGCACACAGCCCTGTGGTACACCAGTGTTAAGTGTGATGGATGTGGAGCAGGTGGATCCAGATCGGACATTCTGGGGTCTGTTGGTCAGGAAGTCCAGGATCCAGTTGCAGAGTGAGGTATTGATGCCCAAGTCTTCAAGTTTGGCTATTAACTTGGTCGGGATGATAGTGTTGAATGCTGAGCTGAAGTCAACAAACAGCATACGTGCATAAGAGTTCTTATTGTCCAGGTGGGTGAGCACAGAGTGCAGTGCCATAGCAACTGCATCCTCTGTGCTCCTATTGCTGCGGTAAGCAAACTGATGCGAGTCCAATGTGGGTGGTATAGAGTCTTTTAGGTCAAAGCACTTCATGATGATGGGTGTGAGTGCTACAGGGCGGTAGTCGTTGGGGCACCTTGGACTAGAGTGTTTTGGCACTGGCACAATGGAAGTGCATTTGAAGCATGTTGGTACAGCTGCTTGGGCAAGAGACAGGTTGAAAATGTCTGTAAAAACCCCAGCGAGCTGCTCCGCACATGCCCTGAGAACACGACCAGGGATGTTGTCTGGTCCAGCAGCCTTGTGTGTGCTGATCCGGCTCAGTGCCTTGCAGACATCAGTGGATGAGAGTGTGAATGGAGGGTGGTCAACTGAGGGTTTGAGCTTGGTTGCAGTTTCTCTGTTGTCTCTTTCAAAGCGAGCATAAAAGTCATTTAGCTCATTCAGGAAGTTGACATCAGTGGCTACAGGGGTGGAGTGGGTGGGTTTGTAGTCACTGATGTCAACTTCCTGAATGAGCTAAATGGCTTTTATGCTCGCTTTATGCCCACTGATGTGGGCGGCAGTAGCTCAGTGGTAGAGCGGCCGTCCTCCAACCGGAAGGTAGTAGGATCGATTCCCGCTCGCCCAACAGTTCATACTGTCGTTGTGTCCTTGGGCAAGACACTTAACCCACCTTGCCTCCAGTGACTGTAACACTGGTAATGTAATGTAAGTCGCTTTGGATAAAAGCGTCTGCTAAATGAATAAATGTAAAATGTAAATGTAAATGATGGCCTGGATGCCCTGCCACATGCGTCGAGGGTCAGAGTTGGAAAAGTGTCCCTCTATCTTCTACAGATCTACAGCTGAGGTGGGAGACTCTGTCCATAGGACAACAATCAGTCATATACTGCACAAATATGGCCTTTATGAAAGAGTGGCAAGAAGAAAGCCATTTCTTAAAGATATCCATAAAAAGTGTCATTTAAAGTTTGCCACAAGCCACCTGGGAGACACACCAAACATGTGGAAGAAGGTGCTCTGAAATGAACTTTTTGGCAACAATGCAAAACGTTATGTTTGGCGTAAAAGCAACGCAGCTCATCACCCTGAACACACCATCCCCACTGTCAAACATGGTGGTGGCAGCATCATGGTTTGGGCCTGCTTTTCTTCAGCAGGGACAGGGAATATGGTTAAAATGGATGGAGCCAAATACAGGACCATTCTGGAAGAAAACCTGATGGAGTCTGCAAAAGACTGGGACGGAGATTTGTCTTCCAACAAGACAATGATTCAAAACATAAAGCAAAGTCTACAATGAAATGGTTCACAAATAAACATATCCAGGTGTTAGAATGGCCAAGTCAAAGTCCAGACCTGAATCCAATCGAGAATCTGTGGAAAGAACTGAAAACTGCTGTTCACAAATGCTCTCCATCCAACCTCACTGAGCTCGAGGAGGAATGGGCAAAGATTTCAGTCTCTCGATGTGCAAAACTGATAAAGACATACCCCAAGCGACTTACATCTGTAATCGCAGCAAAAGGTGGCGCTACAAAGTCTTAAGTTAAGGGGGCTGAATAATTTTGCACGCCCAATTATTCAGTTTTTTTATTTGTTAAAGAAGTTTGAAATATCCAATAAATTTTGTTCCACCTCATGATTGTGTCCCACTTATTGTTGATTCTTCACAAAAAATTACAGTTTCATATCTTTATGTTTGAAGCCTGAAATGTGGCAAAAGGTCGCACAGTTCAAGGGGGCCGAATACTCTCGCAAGGCACTGTAGCAAAGACATTTGACTGTGGGCTTCAGTAGGCTGCAGCTGTCCGTGTCACAGGCACAAGGAGGCACACCAGAGTTATGACAGGGCTGTAGAGGCAGCAGGACATCTTGGTTCGGTTGTTTTACAATGTGGCGTGTGGTGAGCGTGAGCAAGGTTGTTACTGATTTGGCGCTACAAACATAAACTTATCAAAACTGCCAAACAAAGCCACAAAGCCGAACAGAACTAGCAACAATTAGTTTAATTCTGTGATGGCACTGTTGAGTAATGTCGTGTCAGATTTCTCCAGTCTCAGACACCGAAGGCAAAAACTCGACCCGAGCACGCTATCCCCAGCCGTACTGATCTGCTGAGCGCAGAACGGGTTTTATATATTTGAAGAGTTCATTTGCAAAAACAGATAAAAGCCATTTTGAAAATCAGTTAACTGAGACTTGTAATTTAGACGATTTTATCCATTCACCAGTGTTATATTTATATTTACAGTTAACACTTTTATTCAACGCGACTTACACTTCCATTCACCAGGGTTAAGTGTCTTGCCCAAGGACACAACTACAGTATGACCTGTGGGAAGACCGGGAATCGAAACGCCAACCTTCCGGTTGAAGGACGACGGCTCTACCACTGAACCACTGCGCCCCCAATGTATTCTCGGCATAGCACAGTTTTTAAAACCCAAATCCATCTGAGTGGTCCTAATTGGTCACAGCCACTCAAGTTTGGTTTGACTGATATCACCTTTAGCAAATAATAGAAAAAATGTTTGTGACAATTTTAATAAATGGAGTTATCTGCTTTTGCAAATGAACTGTTTATTTCATACATGTCGAGTTACAAATTTATGAGAAGAAACTTCTGACCTTTACTTGACCTACATTCTTGACCTCTGTCCCAGTTTAAGGTGTCTCCTAGTGCCTTGTACTTATGTCATTATCTTAACCCGATCTTTACTTGTATGTGTGTGGGTTAAACTAATTATATTCAAATCCATGAACCCTGACATCATGTTTTTTTCCATTAATAAACTGTTAACCGTATTATTAATATCATACCATATTATATTATAATAAACTTTACAAAAGCATAAACTCATAAGGCACATAATGTGAATGCATGCAGTCTTAATAACTGAATAAGTACATAGAAATAACATCAAAAATATGACACTACAGTTATTACTATAAGCCTATGTGTCCCGATTAGCCACAGCAGTCCTGCAGGAGAGGGAGGGGGAGAGGGGGCAGCCGTGGCGCAGACACAGAGACACAGAGACACAAAGACACAAAGACACAGAGACACAAAGACACAGAGAAAGTGACTGTACTAAGACGTTTGTGTGGGGGTTGAACCCTCTCACCCACGGGTGCGATGCCCATGCGCTCCTGTCTCACAGCCAGAAGCTTGTGGGTTCCAAACCCGACTCGAACATTCTTGGCCAATTCTGGCCTTTCTGTGAGGAGTCTGCATGCCCTCCCCATGTTGAAATGAATATTGGAACATGTGAGGACCGTGACCAAACGGTTTACAGCTGCAGTTTGTATGCAGGGAACTATAGTGATTGTGATGCTAGTGATAGCTTGTGTCAGCTCGTGTATCGTGTCAAAACCAGGTCCCGAAACAGTACGTACCTTGATACAGGATAGTATGATACGTCACAATGTCAAACCGATATACAGTGGGGATCGAAAGTTTGGGCACCCCAGGTAAAATTTTTTTATTAATGTGCATAAAGACGCCAAGAAAAGATGGAAAAATCTCCAAAAGGCATCAAATGACAGATTAGACATCCTTAGTAATAAGTCAGAAAAAGTTAGATTTTATTTCCATCATTTACACTTTCAAAATAACAGAAAACAAAATAAATGGTGTCTGCAAAAGTTTGGGCACCCTGCAGAGTTAATACCTTGTACTGCCCCCTTTGGCAAGTATCACAGCTTGTAAACGCTTTTTGTAACTAGCCAAGAGTTTTTCAATTCTTGTTTGAGGTATCTTTGCCCATTGTTCCTTACAAAAGTCTTCCAGTTCTTTGAGATTTCTGGGCTGTCTGTCACGCACTGCTCTTTTAAGGTCTATTCATAGATTTTCAATTATGTTGAGGTCAGGAACTTTTAGTTTATGCCTCTTGATGTAATCCACCATGGATTTTGAGGTGTGTTTAGGATCATTATCAATTTGTAGAAGCCATCCTCTCTTTAACTTCAGCTTTTTCACAGATGGCATCAAGTTAGCATCCAAAAATTGCTGAAATATTATTGAATCCATTTTTCCTTCTACTCGTGAAATGTTCCCTGTGCCACTGGCTGCAATACAACCCCAAAACACAATCGATCCACCCCCATACTTAACAGTTGGACAGAGGTTCTTTTCATTAAATTCTGTGCCCTTTCTTCTCCAAACATACCTTTGCTCATTCCGGCCAAAAAGTTCTATTTTAACCTCATCGGTCCACAGAACTTGTTTCCAAAATGCATCAGGCTTGTCTATATGTTCATTTGCAAACTTCAAACGCTGATTTTTGTGTTGAGGACGTAGAAGAGGTTTTCTTCTGATGACTCTTCCATGAAGTCCATATTTGGACAAGTATCTCTTTATAGTGGAATAGTGTACCACAACTCCAGTGTCTGCCAGATCTTTCTGGAGGGATCGTGCAGTCAAACGTGGGTTTGGACTTACTTTTCTCACAATCCTGCGAGCCGTTCTGTCTGATATTTTTCTTGGTCTTCCAGATCTTGCCTTAACTTCCACTGTTCCTGATGACTGCCATTTCTTAATTACATTCCGAACAGAGGATATTGGCATCTGAAAACGCTTTGCTATCTTTTTATAGCCTTCTCCTACTTTGTGAGCGTCAACTATTTTCAGTTTCAGTTTTCTAGACAACTGCTTAGAAGAATCCATGGTGCTGATTGTTGGGGCAAGGTCAGATGAGTCTGGACATTTAAAACCTTTGAGATTGACATCACCTGGTCTATCCAGACGATGATTGAGAACCATCCATGACACTGTCAGGTCCTAGCTTGCCAAAGGGGGCAGTACAAGGTATTAACTCTGCAGGGTGCCCAAACTTTTGCAGACACCATTTTTTTGTTTTCTGTTATTTTGAAAGTGTAAATGAAAATAAAATCTAACTTTTTTGACTTATTACTAAGGATGTCTAATCTGTCATTTGATGCCTTTTGGAGATTTTTCTATCTTTTCTTGGCGTCTTTATGCACATTAATAAAAATTTTTACCTGGGGTGCCCAAACCTTCGATCCCCACTGTATAATGCCCTATAATGCATTACTCATCATCAAATTAGGAATATATAAAATTTACTGTAGATTGAGTGCATACTTCTCATATTAATATAAAAACAATTGCATGTCAGTGTTATTCCATTTCACACAACAGCTTCAGCACATACATAAACATTTATTTGTGGTCAAGTTTATTGTCAGTGAACTAAAAACAACAGTGACTCACTGGTTAAAGACACACCGTACACAACCTGGACAATGTTAATGCTTTGCCTGACCAAGTAGGCTACATCAATACTAAAATACAACAGTATATTTACAGTTCATATTCATAATTTGCTGTTCCTTGTTCTGGTTCTGCAAGAAGCTCTGATACATTTACATTTAGTAATTTAGCTGACGCTTTTATCCAAAGAGACTTACATTAAGGTTCCATTCACCAGTGTTACAGCTGGAACACCACTGGAGGCAAGGTGGGTTAAGAGTCTTGCCCAAGGACACAACGACAGTATGAGCTGTGGAGAGAGCGGGAATCGAGCAAGTTGAAGGACGACCGCTCTACCACTGAGTCACTGATCTGAAATAAAAGTTCCGATAGCACTGCTCAACACAGCCACGTGGCTGGAAACAAAAAAATGGAAAATAAAACCACTGATTCAAGGGAAAGTCCCTTTTTATACAAAAACTAATAATGAAACCACAACAGCTTTAAAAATCAAAACTGCTCAAATTACCCACTCTTTGTCTCACAAAAGAATCTAAGAATCTTCAAATATAATGACACCACTCATCTATTAAAGCTCCACTAAATGATTTTCTTTTTTGTCCCTGTCTCAGATTCCAATCTCCCCCAAAAGCAGCCTAGGGACCTTTACTGCTTTTTCTTTTGTTACAAAATAAAACAAAAAATTCATTATCCATTACACCAAACTGACATTTAGTTTCACATTGCCTCCCTTTTGTCTGTTGATGGGTTGGTTTTTTGGGCCGTTTCTCTTTTAAAAGACATACTCAACACTAAAAATACAGTTTATTGGCAGCTATTAAACTTGCTGGAATGTCATATGACAAGCCGGTGTAGACCAATAGGAGTGCCCTTCTTTTGAGATTGAATTGATTACTTAAGATTTGCTGGGCCTGGGAAATTTTTTTTTAAATCCCTTATAATAAACTTACTTACTTTATACTTTATTTGTCCCCATAGGGTAATTGGTTTTGCAGCAAGATAAACACAGAACAATCACAGATGCACAAATACAAGACAAAAAACACATAAGAAATACTTAATGTAACAGGCCCTTGTTAAAGTAAAGTAAAATCTGACAATTTCTATAATATAGTAAAGTAACGCTTCCATAATCCACCCCATTCAGCAACAACAACATTAAAAACACTATACATATAATAATAATAATAATAATAATAATAATAATAATAATAATAATAATAACCCCACCACTATTCAAAGTCTATCTACTCCTTCGGGCTGAATTTATGAACAAGATGGCTCTCGGGACGAATGAATGCTTATATCTGTTATTCTTAACTGGAGGTAAACTGAACCGAGACCCGGAAGGCAATATCTTGAACTCAGAATGAAGGGGGTGGGAGCTATCAGAGATAACTGCGTTAGCCTTCCTAACTACCTGTCTATCATACAGGACAGAAAGGCTACTCTGCTGGACACCTATAACCTATAATAAACAGTAGATATCATCATAAAGCTATTTTTTTCCCACAAATTAATGCTATTTAAATATACTATTTGGGATTTATACCATTTAACACAACTAAAAGAAAGTAAAAACAGGTACAGTATAAATGCTGCAGCTCTCATTTAACACAGCGTTTGTCACTGTGTACAAACATACATGGAAAGAAATGTACATGTAAACGTTACATGACATTATTCTGCTCCTGGTTTTTAGATAAGATAAGCCTTTATTTTCTCCAATTTGAGAAATTTATCTTGTACAATCATGGACCAGCATTAATCAGTCAATTTATACACATTGTTCACAGTCCATTCACAACACTTCAATTTACAATTCACAACAATTCACAAAAACAAAATAAAAATTAATTTAATTTCAATATAATTCATACCCCACTACTGAAAATGTATCAGCTAAGTTACACAAATCATACACATTACTATTACTCTGGCCTGCTCTGAGACATATTGCACACACCCACTAGAACACTAAGAACTGTACAAAGAAGTCTATATAACAGTTGTAAAAATAAATCAACTTGTGTAAAGGTTTCTTATACATATATTATGTTTACATTCAAGCATGATGAATAGAGAATTGAATATTCAAATGAGTGAGGACTTTCAATTCAAATGAGTGGGAAATTTAGCTAAATTTTCCATCATCCAGCAAATAAATTTTAAATACTATATCTTACAAAAAACCCTTGACATAGTTAACCTTCTGATAAAGTGATTAAAATGATGTAAATCCCTTTGTTGTGTACCAAGCTGTTTCTTTCACAGCACACTAACCACAGTCTTCACTTACTTTGTCTATTCATGCCACAGCCTGTACGTCTTTCCTGTAAATTACAAAGAAAATGGCAAAAGCGCTCGAGAAGCTGCAAAACCACAGACTGCATTGACATCAGAGGCTTCAGTTAAAAGAATATGTGATTATAGACATACCAGAAGTGAAGCAAACGTTAGAAAATATGACAACAAACAACTGAGTGCCAGCTCTTAGAGCTCAGTTCACCAAAAATGATTTTGTTTTATAATTCTAGCAAATTAAGCACCTTGTGCAACAGCAGGATTTATGCAAGAATCCGTACACAGCCTGGACAATATTAATGCTTTGCCTGACCAAGTAGGCTACATCAATACTAAAATACAACAGTATATTTACAGTTCATATTCATAATTTGCTGTTCCTTGTTCTGGTTCTGCAAGAAGCTCTGATACATTTACATTTAGTCATTTTATCCAAAGCAACTTACATTAGGCTTCCATTCACCAGTGTTACAGCTGGAACACCACTGTAGGCAAGGAGGGTTAAGTGTCTTGCCCAAGAACACAACGACAGTATGAACTGTGGGGGGTAGTGAGACTCGAACCACCAACCTTCCGGGTGAGGGACAACCGCTCTAATGCTCTCTCTCTAATGTTTCAAAAGCTGTCTTAATTAACACTCACAGATAGTTTGGTGTAACAGACCATCTATACAGTCAGTTTAGAGTAGTGTTTCGTGTACATGCATGTGTTTGGGCGGTGGGGGGAAGCCAGAGAACCCACAGTTACACAAGAAGGGACATTCAGACTCCTCCCAGAAAAGGCTGGACACATTGCTTTATTACCTATAGCCTAGCTGCTTGTTGCTGCTGTAATCTCATTAAAACAGCAAGACATGGTAAGGTTTATAACCCAGGTTTATATCCCAGCATGCTTCAAGTCCTCCACCATCGTCCCTGTCCCCAAGAAGCCCCGGATCACAGGACTTAATGACTACAGGCCAGTGGCGCTGACATCTGTAGTCATGAAGTCATTTGAGCGCCTGGTTTTGTCCCACCTCAAGTCCATCACCTCCTCCCTCCTGGACCCCCTGCAGTTTGCCTACAGAGACAACAGATCTGTAGACGACGCCATCAACCTGGCCCTCCACTTCATCCTGCAGCACCTGGACTCCCCGGGAACCTACACCAGGATCCTGTTTGTGGACTTCAGCTCTGCATTCAACACCATCCTCCCTGCTCTGCTCCAGGACAAGCTCTCCCAGCTCAACATGCCTGACTCCACCTGCAGGTGGATCACTGACTTCCTGACGGACCGGAGGCAGTGCGTGCGGCTGGGGAAGAATGTCTCGGACAATCTCACCATCAGCACAGGGACTCCACAGGGCTGTGTACTTTCTCCTCTTCTCTTCTCCCTGTACACCAACTGCTGCACCTCCAGCCACGATTCCGTCAAACTGATTAAGTTTGCGGATGACACCACCCTCATTGGGCTCATCTCGGACGACGATGAGTCTGCTACAGGAGGGAGGTGGACCGGCTGGTGTCCTGGTGCAGTGGCAACAACCTGGAGCTCAACGCCCAGAAAACAGTGGAGATGATCGTGGACTTCAGAAAAGTCACAGCCCCCCTGCCCCCCCTCGCCCTGACAGACCTCCCTATCACCACCGTATACTCCTTCCGCTTCCTCGGTACCACTCTCACTCAAGACCTCAAGTGGGAGCCCACCATCGGCTCCCTCATCAAGAAAGCCCAGCAGAGGATGTACTTCCTGTGGCAGCTGAGGAAAGCCAAGCTGCCAGTGCAGATGATGGTGCAGTTCAACACGGCCATCATTGAGTCTATCCTCACCTCCTCCATCACCGTGTGGTACGCTGTGCCCACAGCCAGGGACAGACAAAGACTGCAGCGCATTGTGCGCTCTGCAGAGAAGGTGCAGCCTTCCATCACTCCAGGACCTGTACATCTCCAGGACCTGTACATCTCCAGGACTCGGGGACGAGCAGGTCGGATCACAGCCGACCCTTCTCACCCTGGACATAGACTATTTGAGTCTCTCCCCTCGGGCAAAAGGCTACGGTCCATTCGGACCAGAACCTCCCGCCATAAGAACAGTTTCTTTCCCTCTGCCATTGGACTCTTTAACACTTCATAACACTTGTCACTTTAACACTTCATAACACTTGTCACTTTATTAAGCACATAAATCAAGAACCATCCACTGCACTGCAAATTTTGCCCCATATCCAACAAACTGTAAATTGTGTGTATATATTCAAGTTTTAGTCTGTATATTTTTTAGGGGTGTCAACAATAATCGATTCGGCAATGCATTGCGATGCGGGGCATGAACGATTCAGCATCGATGCAGCAAAGTGCCATAATCGATTATGTCACTTTCGATTAAGCACTGAAAGCAGTGACTTTGATTGTTTTCTTTTTCAGATTTGAAAATGACATATCCAATACCCTGTACCATTTAATTTTATTTAATTACATTTTATTTAATTTTATTTAATTACATTTTAATAATTTTATGTGAAAGATACAGGAGACATATAGCAGCCAATAAATTCAGTTGTTTAATATCTGCTTGTATTGCCTCATGACTGATGAAAAATTTGCCTTGTGTGCAGTAGAATTTTGATGCATCGCAATGCATCGTAGAATCGAATTGAATCGAATCGTTACCTGGTGAATCGTAATTGAATCGAATCGTGAGGGCAGTGCCAATGCACACCCCTAATATTTTTATTTATCTTGTATTTTATTTTATATTTTATGCATGCCCTTCATGTTGCACCTTATCACCGAAGCGAGTTCCTAGTTTGTGAATCTTGTTCACTGACAATGGCAATAAACATTTTTCTGATTCTGATTCTGATAAGGTTTGTAGGTCTGTAAATGTACGAACAAATGTACGAGATACAAACAATTTTATTTATTTTTTTACATTACCTATGTCAGAAGTCGTCGGATCTAATCACTGTTGGTTTGTCTAGATATTCTCTTTAGCACCATGATAAAAAAAAGTCAAAATAATAGAATGTCAAACTAAATAAACTATTATCTATTATATAATATAACTTAAGTGGCAGTTTGTCTCTAACAGCTTTGAAAATCTAGTCGCTCTCACGCAGTGTTGGTCAGCTTACTTCAAAAAAGTAATTAGTTACAGTTACAAATTACTTCTCCCCAGTGGTGGACAGTAACGAAGTAAATGTAATTCGTTACTGTACTTAAGTAATTTTTTCCAGTATCTGTACTTTACTAAGTATTTCCATTCGGGGATACTTTTTACTTTAACTTCACTACATTTCAAAGTCAAATATCTTACTTTTTACTCAATTACATTTTGCAAAATTAGTCGTTCCTTTTTATTTATGAGTGGATAGAAAAAAACTGAAGAGGGCAATCACGCGGCAAACCACCAATCAGGATACAGCTTTGAACTTGGTCTGGTAACTTCTGGTAACTCTGGTTACCGCTTATTTAGTGCGTCAGTGCAACGGTATATCATTCTGAGAGTGCCGATTGTCTTCACTCTTCATTAGGATGGAAGAATCACAAACTCCTGAATCTAAAGTGCCAATGCCACAACATCCGTGGCCTTATTTGCGGTGTTATTTTGAATGTCATTGAAAAGAAAAATGAGTCCTTCATTTTTAACTGCCTTCTTTGCCTGCCTCGGAACTGTAAAATTTCTTCATACTGGAATTCTCCTTCCAATCTTAGGAAACACTTGAGGTAAGCCATTTTTTATTCTGGTGGTCATTTTTTAATGAGTAATCTAACAGTAGCTCGCACCATTGTGTTTAAGTTAACGTTAGTTGTTTCACCAACGTTTGTAGTATTTATTTTAAACTGAGTGATTCGATTTGTGAAATGACAGTCGATTGATGTTAACACTTTTGGTAGAATATAAATTAAATTTTGACTAGTTTTATCTGCAGCTTATGATGCTAAACAGTTGAAAGGTGGAGTGGAGTGCTGCTTATAAACTGAGATCGTTATTTTCAAAAGTTCAGCTTCCAAAGACTGTGATGTACAGAGCCCTGCACATGGCATGCAAGAAAAAAAATATTGGGCACTGTGTTTTCCCCCAGATTGATTTACTAAAACGTGCGCACAATTTACTATTTTGCTTCCTCGATTTATAAATTATGTGCATGATTTTGAAACTCGAGGAGCAATTAGTAAATCGTCAATTTAGCTTATTTTTCCTGCATGTCATGTCTGAGGCTCTGTAGTGATCCACTTTAAGAATAATTTTTAAATATATCACTAGATTTATTGACATCAGTTACATCTATGACATGAAAAAGCATATTAAATTATTTTAAGCAAGAAATTATTAAAAAATTATAAGGGCATTATAGCCATAATAAATGATAGTACTTGGATACTTAA
This sequence comes from Perccottus glenii, assembly GCA_024416835.2. NCBI lineage: Eukaryota > Metazoa > Chordata > Actinopteri > Gobiiformes > Odontobutidae > Perccottus > Perccottus glenii. The sequence continues at coordinate 3,097,449 of CM044560.2, read as the reverse complement.
GTACATTTGAAGGCAAAGGCATACTTTTGTACTTTTACTCAAGTGAAAGTTAAAAGGGAGTACTTTGAATTTTACTGAAGTAATATTTTACCTATTGTATCTGTACTTTAACTCAAGTACTTGGTTTGTGTACTTCGTCCACCACTGCTTCTCCCAAAAAGTAATTGAGTTAGTAACTCAGTTACCACATTGTAAAAGTAAAGCAAAGTAACTGAAGTTATTTTTTATGTTCTATAACAGTATTATACTATAGAGCCTGGAAATGCTAGTTTCTAATAGCAACTGATAGTTTGAATCTGTCGGAAAGTGTGGAGAAGGACCTTTTACTAAAGTGGCTTGGCAAAGAGTCGGCCAAACATGTTAAGCAGATAAGAGCAATTCCCTTTAACCATCCAGAAACAGGTTTAGCAATTATATGGGACAGACCTGAGCAGACATATGGCTCAACAGAAGTGATAGAAGAAGCTCTGTTCAAATGGCTCAACCCCTTCCCAAAGATAATAGAGACTATTCTAAACTGACAAAACTGAGTGATTTGTGAATGGAGCTTCAATCGGCTAAGAGTGAAGAAGATTTCCCCGGACTTTCTTTCCTTGACACGGCAAGAGGAGTTAATCCTATAGTATAAAAACTCCCTTTTTTATCTGCAGGAATAGCGGGAATCAGTGGGCGCAGCCTACAAGCGATGTTGATGATGATATTCCATACCCCAGACGCAGCTCTTTTTCATCCACACCTAAAGTCATTGGTCCATCAAATCCCAGACATTGACCCTGAAGCTGAGATCATGCTTCTCTTGGGACGAGCTTATAAAGTCAATAAGCGGGTGAACAGTCCTAACTACGCACAGAAGTTAAATCTGGGCTGTATCATTGTAGGCAATGTTTGCCTAGGTAAAGTCCACAAACCACCCACAGTCAGCACATTCTACACAAGCACTACTGTGCAAGGTCGACCCACTCTCTTTCAACAATGTCCTAATGGGTTTCAAGTCAGGGAAAGATATAGTAACATCAAGGTCATCAATCAGGTTCCACATTCTCAGAAGGAAAACCCCTGTGATTCTGACCACCTTGGATGCACAGTGTTCAATCCGACCAAGGAAGACAACCAGGTGGCACATTTAATTCAGAAAGCACAATTCATGAACATAATGGCCCAAGAGCTAAAAAAGGATTCAAACTACAGTTGGGTTGCACCCCTGCCCTTCAAGTGCCCACGTTTGTCCCCACAATAACCGCCCCCAATCATTGAAGCGTCACGGACGCAGCTTTGACAGGAATTCTGAGATGAAAGACCATTTCCCCAAATTCATGGACCAGATGTATTTGCCAACATTCGGTGTGTACCATCCAAAGAGCCGCAGCGGCTCAGTGGTAGAGCGGTCGTCCTTCAACCGGAATGTAGGTGGTTCAATTCCCGCTCTACCCACGGTTCATGGCAAATGACACAAAAATAAGGCCAGGCTGTGCATTCAGTCAAGATGTTAAGGACCCAGAAGAAGACTTTTTACTTTGGCATGTTGAGTGGCACTGCTCTGGACCCTCACCTCATACCAGAATGAGTCATAAATCGAGTGAAGGTCCGAAGTTGTCCACACAAACTGCAGAGTCACAGGTGAAGACTAACAGCACAGGAGTGTCCAGTTCAGCTGACACAGAGCCAGCGTAAAGACACAACCCCCGGCGGTGTTCCAACTCCACCACAATTCCATTCCATTCCATTCAATTCCATTGTGGTGGTGTATAGGGCCAAGAAGATTAGAATTGTGTCGTTGTCCCAATATTTATGGACCTGACTATATTTATACCAGCTTTAGAGGGTAATACAGATTTATCAATCGAGTCGTTGCCTCACATTTTTGAAGTAAACTGATACAATATAATAGGCCTATGATGACAGCATTATTGGAAAGAAACCTACCTAAGTTAATAGACAAGGCAAGACAAGGCAATTTTGTTTATACAGCACATCTGTGAAGGTTCTCAGTCATCCAGGACATCTTGAAAAAAAGATTGAAGTAAAAGCATCTGGACTGGAGTTTTCAAGGTGAAGACATTTCGTCTCTAATTCCAAGAGACTTTATCAATTCTGAGATCAACTGTTAAGAGAGCTGAGCTTATATCTGTAGAGGGAGGAGTTTCACCTGAAACCCAACCTGATAGACCAGGCTGTTCTGGTCCTCCTCTGTTTCTCTCTGAACAGAGGAGGTGGCGTCAGATTCATGTTGCCTAGTATTTATAACAGTGTTTTGAAACCTAAAACAAAAGAGTTACACCCTAGAACAACAAACACAGCACCTGAATGGAGCAGTGTCACTAATGACTCTCCTGACCCTTAACAACTCACATCAGGAGTCACACTGTTGAACAGAAAGAAGGAGGGAGTCCTCTGCCCCCACTGAAGAAAAGGTTGTAAATTGTAAAAGCTGTCATGTGAAAATGTATAAAAACACAAGGACATGTACAATCGTTAGTAGAGCTGGGGAAAGTCTACTCGGTTAAAGTCGTTGTTGTTGTGGTTGTGAACAATAAAGACTCTATGGCATTGAACTGGTTGTGAGTTCATGACTTGTTACATCTAATTGTGCTAAAGGCTGAGGGGTCCGAAATCAGACACGACACTATGAGACCAGAACAGCCTGGTCCATTAGGTTTGGTTTCAGGGGAAACTCCTCCCTCTAGAGATATAAGCTCAGCTCTCTTACAGTTGATCTTAGAATTGATAAAGTCTCTTGGAATTAGAGAAGAAACGTCTTCACCTTGAAAACTAGGTCCAGATGCTTTTACTTCAACCTTTTTTTTATTTATATAGCACAATTCATACACTGGGTAACTCAAAGTGCTTTACAGGAATAAAAGACAATTTACAAGATTTAGATTAAGAAACATAAGAAAAATTAAAGACGCAAGCGGCGATAAAGGCCCTCGCCTCCCTTGAGACCGCAGGGACACATACACTCAAAAGATTGAATTTTTCAAATACATAAAATTTTTGGCAGGCTTGAATTTTGTGGCCAGTAAAATTTACTTTTTACGCACGTTTACTGGGTCAAATTGAGGAAAACGACAAGAAAAAACGCCTGTCTATTGAACACACATGTATTTAGCTCATTTTGCCCAAGTTTGCTGTCTGTGGAATGAAGCAGCTATTTTCTGTTGTTTTTTAAAAGAGAGGTGTATTCTAAGTCAGTTCACATCTTCAATTCAAAATGGCCGCCTTCTGTGTGATAGAGTGTGGTCCCCATTGGCTTTTTTTGTTCATAAGCCCAAGCTGGATGTGTGTACCAAGTTTTATTTGCCTACGACAAACCTCCCATTGACTTTTTCCACATATTTGGGACGTTGCTATGGCAACACATTTATAGATGGGGGGTGGTTGTCATTGGCTTTTATGTTTGTCATGACATAAGAGATGTGTGTACCAAATTTTATGTCTCTATGACAAACTCAATTCTTGGGTCCCATTATAAGTTTGTAGTTTGTTTCTAAAGATAACCCTTTTATTTACATATCTTTGTGTTCAGGTCATGGATGTGCACAAACACCTTTTTGGGTCCAACTTGATCCGAGAAGGCGTTTTAAGGGATATTTTAATTTCACAAAAATGGCCACCTCGTTACAGGCTTGCCACACCCATACCTGATAAGATATCATAAACAAAGTCACAACTTTGGTTGGAACACATGTGTCTAGATGATACTCACCAGATTTGGGGCCTTTTAGATTAAAACACAATGAGTTGCATCTTTTTGCGCAAGGGGTGCAATATGGGTGGCTGGGCAGGGCCGCGGGAAGTAATTTTGAACAGGGGGTGCTGTGAATTTTTTTTTTTTTTTTGACAAAAAACCTATGAGCCTATAGGCCTATTTAAAATACATTTTAAAAATAAATACATTGAGATTTACTACTTTATTGTCATATACACTTCAGTGCACAGCCAGCCAGGGTCTGAAACACACAGACATCAGTTCTCAGATATGCGCAATGCGCTATTAATCTGAAGCAGAATAAGACATAGCCTATACATACGTGCAACTTATTTAGATCAACAAATAATATTACAACAAAATATTATAATAACGCTAACAACGCTGACAATTTTGGTCAGCTGGCTTGAGTCACTGCACGTTTGTCACACGCAACTCTATTCACTCTAGAATCTTTTTACGCACACCACAAGGAAATAATCTCTGACTATTTAAGCAATTTGTTTATTGAACAGTTCTCCACATCCATTACGCAAAAAACACACGCACAGTATAAAGCTTTCTGTCTCCATCTCCAACCTTTTTACACAAACCACAAGGAAATAATCTCCGACTATTTAAACGTTATTTAACAGTTCTCCACAACCATTACGCAAAGAACACACGAACGAAATAATACTCTCCATCTCCATCCCCACCACCTTACAAAAATACTATAGTGTACTACTTACAATTGCTTTGCTAGTCAAAGCTGATCCCACACTTGTTGCCAAAAAAATAAATGTTACAAGCGCAGCAGCACCATGCTCTTACCTGAGCCACATGCAGGCGGGGTGCCCTGGTTACAGGTGTCCAAATGTTGAGGTGCGCTCTGGGGTCGTGGAGATAAAGTCTCTCATGAGGGGACGAATGTCCAGGGAGTTCAGAATGTCTGTGTTTGTATGCATCAGCGAAAGGTGTGCGAGTCTTTTCTGGGTCATGGTGCTGCGTACCCATGTCTTTAAAAAACGCAAGGCGGAGAAAGTGCGTTTGGATGAGGCCACGGAGATGGGTAGGCACAGACATAACTCGATCAGTTTTTCTATCTCTGAAAACATGGCTCTTGTTTGTGGCTGGAGCTTTATCAAACATGATGCTAAATCTTGGACTGTGACACACATAAACCCTCTGTCTTTTGTGACATCGGCAAGCTGCTTGGCGATGTTTGGCCTAAGCATTTTGAGCTGGAGTTCAAGGCGGTGACCTGCCTGCCTGACGTTGAGAACGTAACTTCCGAACCTGATGATTAGTCCTCAAAATATGAAATTAAAATCCAAAAGAATACGTAATAGCCTACGTGTGTCAAAATCATTTTCTAAAATATTCATAAGGAATTTATAAATTGTGCAAAATATTTTAATAGGTCTTCATTTTTTTTAATCTCCCTCTCGTCTCTAGGGGGTGCTGCAGCACCCCCAGCACCCCCACTTCCCGCGGCCATGTGGCTGGGTGTTTCACTCCACATGGTGGACTTCCTGTTGAGTTTAGGGTGTGGCTGTCATAGACTTTTCTGTTTGCCCTGAGGTGTCCTATGGATGTTTTGTATTTCTACATTGGAAAAAAATTTACTTTCACTTTCCATAGGCCCAATATATTTTGACTTTTCTAGGGTCACCGAGTCATTTTTCATATTTTTTTTTTTCGGGGACTTCAAAAACATACATTTTTCACTGGCCTTGTATTTTGGGACTAATAATAATGACTTTTCACCCATGTTCACTGGGTCAAATTGAGAATAATTTCGGCGAAAAATAAAAAGAATAAAAAAATAAAATAAAATATCTCGAGCAAAACCAATAGGCCCTCCCGGTCATCACCGGCTCGGGCCTAATTAAAACATTAAAAAAAACACTTTAAGTTGGAATGTAGACGGAGCTAAGGAGGAAGGTTTTTACCTCCCCTTGAACATTGTTAAAGATTAGGTTGTTCCAGATTTTTGCTGCATGAAACTTAAACGCTGCTTCACCATTTTTTAGTTCTAATTCTGGGCACGAGCAGAAGGCCTGTCCCAGATGTTCTCAGAGTCCGAGGAGGTTCATAAGCAACTAGCATGTCAGAAATATATTCTGGTGCTGCAGCTGTCTTAACCCTCGTTTTGAGAGACCAGTGAGCAGGCCGTTACAGTAATCTAACCTGCTGGAGATAAAAGCATGGATAAGTTTCTCAAAGTCTGGTTGAGACATAATCCCTTTGACTCTGGAAATGTTTTAAGGTGATAAAATGCAGATGATGTAATTGACCTAAAATGACTGTGAAAATTCAAGTCTGAGTCCAGGATGACCCCTGGATTTCTAACATAATTTTTAGATTTAAGAGAAAGAGACTCGAGGTGACTGCTGACTCTTTCTCTTTGTTTCTGTGGCCCAAAGATGATTAGTTCAGTCTTGTCTCTGTTCAGTTTGAGAAAATTTTGCATCCACACATCAATCTGTTCGATGCAGTGACACAGTGAATGGATTGGTCCATTTTCACCTGCTGTGTGTGAAATGTAAATCTGAGTGTCATCTGCATAATTATGGTAGGATCGCAGCTGTGTATTAACTGCCCTAAAGGAAGCATGTAAAGATCAAATAATAGGGGTCCCAAAATAGACCCCTGTGGAACCCCACATGACAGGGGTTCCACTCTGGGCCGATAGTTGTTGAGCACCAGTGTTGGTCATCTTACTTCAAAAAAGTAATTAGTTACAGTTACAAATTACTTCTCCCAAAAAGTAATTGAGTTAGTAACTCAGTTACCACATTGTAAAAGTTACTCACTTACTCAGCAAAGTAACTGAAGTTATTTTTTATGTTCTATAAAGGTATTACGTTCTATAACAGCTTAAATATCAAAGATGTTTAAATTAACTGATTGAAGAATAAAAACACTATATATAGTATTTTAGAACATTTGGTATTTATTTGAACTCAATAGATTGCAGTCTGCCATATGATATACATAGAAATAAAAACATATAAAAATAAATATTGAAAATAAAATTCAATGGCAAAATTAAGTCACACAAATGTAAACTTGTGAAAAAAGAAACAAAGGAAGATCTGGCCATTAAGTAGTGCAAATCTCTGTTCCTAATTATTATTATTACAATAAACAGAACACAATCCAACTCTCTGTAGATTAACATGTCATTCTCAAAGACAATGAATAATACATTAATCTATTCTAAAATACTCCTCTCATCTAACAACTAAACCAGTGGTTGTTGCTGACACGTAAAATCGAGCGTTACTTGTTTTAACAGTGGCTCTGTCTCCTTCACTGGAACTCACACAGCTGCCTTTGGGGTTAGCAGCAGCAACAAGTGTCGTGTTAGCATGTGTTGATGTAATGTGCTTCAAAAGGTTTGAGTTACTTGAGGCAGACGTGGATAAAGTATTTTTTCCTGGACATAGCATGTTACAGAAACATTCTTGCCTTTAATTTCAATTAACGAGAAGTAGTGCCCGTACTTCCAGTTCGAGAACGCTCCTCGCCATTGTCGCTGACGCTGTCTTGTGTTTAGCGGAAGTCAGCGCTTGCAGTGAGACCGCGTGAGCAGGGCACCGGCGCCCACACACCGCTGCTCTCTCCAGCAGCAGCTGTGTAGCCAAAGCATGACACCTCGCGCTTTATTCAACTAAATTGTAGTAACGCAACACTTTACATTCTCAGTAACGATAACGGCGTTACTGTCACAGGGTGCCGGTTTGCACCTGGTGTGTGTTCTCCCTTTCCTACCCTGTGAGTGCGCGTCCCCTTTAAATTTTCAGACACACGGATGGACTCGTGATGGGGAACGCCTACCACACCTGCGAAATTACCCAGACCAATCGGATGTGGCCCGGGCTAGTTCAAAAGGCCCAATCAAAGGACAGACTGGGTACAACAAAAAACAACGGAGGAAAAGAGAGACAAGCCAAGCGGACGGCACAGGAGGAGGGAGCGGCCCGGCGGACGCCGGGCAAAGGAGAAAGGGACGGAAAAGGAAAGGAGGATTGGCAACAGACGGGAAGTGAGAAGGGAACGGAAACGGAACGGACGGAAAGACCAGCACCGGGGACGCCGGTGAGAGGAGGAAGGAAGCCGGGAGGATTCCTAAGGAGACCTGAGGCCAGGGTACCCGCGAGGCATGCCTGGTAGGACGGGGAGCGAGGGGCCGATGAGGAGGCCTGGGGCGACCCGCGACCAGAGGGAGAGAGCCAGGGACCGGTACGGGCAGAGGATCCACGGCGGGGAAGTGAACGGACAGAGAAAGTAAAGGAAAAGGAAGAGAGAAAGAAACCAGGAAGGAGAGAGGACCCGGAAGGAACAGAGAGAAAGAGAGACGGACAGAGACGGAGGAACGGACAGAGCAAAGGACATTGAGCAGCACGGAGAGCTGGGCCGACTGAAGGCAGCGGGAAGCCAGAGGAACCACAAGAACCTACCGCATGCAATGCTCTGCTACAGCTAAGTAAAGGGGAGTGTCAATAACTGTGTGGGAGTTACACTTACCCGAGCTGTGTTTTAACTGTGTGTATAAGACCGCCTCTCCCTGTCCACAGCACCGTCTTCCCCCTTCGGGGAAAGGGACCGGACCAGGATTCGGAGGAGCGACCGGCCGTATCCACGCGGACCAGGAAGGAACCAGGGACCTGTACAACGCCATTTTAACGCTTTTTTAAGTAAATTTTAAGTAAAGGGACGTGTCCCGTGTTTTATTGCATGCTGTGTGGGTTTATTTATATATATATTTGTGTGGTCGCTGAGCCGAACATTCCTTTTCTATTATTGTAGTCCTGTGGCGGCGTATTGGGACCTCGGAGTCCACTGAGACCGCTGAGGGAGCGCCAGCACTCCTCCAAGCCGGCCCTGCGGCGCGGACGGGAGGCCGAGGCCTACAACCTAATGACTCTTTCCTTTTACCCCGGATTGACTCTAAAAGCCTATTTACTGGGCTTCTTAACACTGTTTTGTTTTCTTTTATTTTAATACTTTTAATAAATTCAGACTTTTAAACTTGGAAAACTCAGTCCCCTCGTGTTTCTCTGTGGTACTCTCTTTTTGTTGGTGATCAAACGAACCCAGCAGCCAAGGGGCGCTGACATTACAACGATGGGAAAAGTAATTAATTAGATCCCTCCGTTACTGAAAAATTAACGCCGTTAGTAATGCCGTTATACTCTAACATCGTTACTTCCAACACTGTTGAGCACTGTAGCATAAAGACTGCTCTTCTTTAGGAGAGGCTTAATGACAGCAGTTTTTAAGGACCTTGAACATGTTATTAATTAAATTAAATTATTGACTATATCAGTGAGTTGTGGTAACAAACTGCTTAGTACTGATTTTAGAAATCTAGTGGGTAAAACATCGAGGCAGCAGGTGGATGAACTCAGGCTGGAGACAGTTTTTTTAATTGTTCTGTCATTAAAAGGTGTAAAAAAATGTTTAATGCCTTGAACCTTGTTGTTGAAAAAAAATGCAAACTCATTGCATTTAGTGGTGGAAACTAATTCTGGTGGAAATGGAGCTGGAGGGTTTGTTAATCTGTTCACTGTAGCAAACAGGACACGCAGGTTGTTACTATTGTTGTTGATGATCTCTGAGAAGAATATTTCTCTTTCTTTTTGCAAAGTTTGATTGAAAACATGCAAATTTTCTTTGTATACCTCATAATAAATTAAGAGTTTCAATTTACGCCATTTTCTTTCGGCTTTTCGGCATTCCCTTTTCTGTGCCCTGACAGAGTGAGCATTGCTCCACAGCCTTCTGCCTCGTCCTGATCACTTTAACCTTAACAGGAGCAATGGTGTCCATAACATTTAAAACACCTGACGTATAACAATTCAACAAATCATCAACTTGACCTGATGAGGCATTTTCAAACCTGATTGCCTCCATAAACTGTGTCCTGGTGTTATCGTTAATGTATCTCTTTTTTACAACAGTAGGCCCAACAGCAACTTTTGGAATTATGGACAGATGGAAAAAGACACAAGAATGATCAGATAGAGCAACATCAATCACAGTGACATCTGAAATATGAACACCTTTAGTAATAACCAGGTCCAGAGTGTGACCTCTGTTATGGGTCGGCTCATTAACATGCTGACAAAGACCAAAAGGATAGTAGAAAGTTCTTTTGGTTCTTTCTGTCACAAACATTATCCACATGCACATTAAAATCACCAGATATAACTACTTTTTCAAATTCTGTGCAAATAACCGAAAGCATTTCAGTAACTCTTCAATAAAATCATGACTTGTTGTGACGGTTTGTAAAGAACTACATATAAAACAGATGGAAAAAATCTCAACTCCAATTTGAATCACACATCCTCAAATGATGAAAACTCTCCAAGTGGAAGTTTCTGGATAAGAAAATTATCCCAAAGAAAGGCACATACACCACCACCCTTTTTGTTTTCCCGTATTTTGGATAAAAGTGTGAAATTCAATGGGGTGGATTCAATAAGGATCGCATTTCCAGTCCTGCTGTCTAACCCTGTGTTATAATAATTTTTAGGCCCGAGCCGGTGATGACCGCGAGGGCCTATTGTTTTTGCTCGGATTTTTTTTTTTTTTTTTTTTTTTTCTTCCGACCCAATGATCCTAAATTTGACCCAGTGAACATGCACGAAAAGTCATTTTATTGTTCCCAGACTTCAAGCTCGGCGAAAAATTGATGTATTTGAAGTCCCCGAAAAAAAATTACAAAAAATGTCTCAGTGGCGGCCCCTAGAAAAGTCAAAATACATTGGGCCTATGGAAAGTGAAAGTAACTTTTTTCCAACGTAGAAAAATTAAACTTGGTACATCCATAGGACACCTCAGGGCAAACAGAAAAGTCAATGACAGCCACACACTAAACTCAACAGGAACTCCGCCATGTGGGGTGAAAGGCGCGGCCACTAAATTCGCACCCCTTGCGCAGAAAGATGCAAATCATTGTGTTTTAATCTAAATGGCCCCAAAATTGGTGAGTATCATCTAGACACGTGTGCCAACTAAAGTTGTGACTTTGTTGTTGATATCTTATCGGGTATGGGTGTGGCAAGCCTGTAACGAGGTGGCCATTTTTGTGAAAATAAAACGTCTCTTAACTCTCAAACGGCTTCTCGGATCGAGTTGGACCCAAAAAGGCGTTTGTGCACATTCATGACCTGAACACAAAAATATGTAAATAAAGGGTTATCTTTAGAAATGGCTCTCCAGCGCCCCTACAAACTTATAATGGGACCCAAGAATTTAGTTTGTCATAGAGACATAAAATTTGGTACACACATCTCTTATGTCATGACGAGCATAAAAGCCAATGACAACCACCCCCTATCTATAAATGTGTTGCCATAGCAACGTCCCAAATATTTGGAAAAAGTCAATGGGAAGTGAAAATTTTAGTTTTGTAGGCAAATGAAACTTGGTACACACATCCAGCATGGGCTTATGAACAAAAAGCCAATGGGGACCACACCTATCACACACCAGGAAGGCGGCCATTTTGAATTGAAAATGTGAACCGACTTAAAATACACCTCTTTTTTAAAAGAACTCAGAAAATAGCTGCTTCATTCCACAGACACCAAACTTGGGCAAAATGAGCTAAACACATGTATGTAAATGAGACAAGTGTTTTTCTAGACTTTTTGCTCGAGTTATATTTTTTTATTATAATCCGGTATATATTTTTTATCATATTTTTCTGCAAAATGATCCTCAATTTAATCCAGTAAGCGTACAACTAAAAGTCATTTTATTGGTCCCAGATTTCAAGCCCAGCGAAAAATTTATGTATTTGAAGTCCCGAAAAAAATACGAAAAATGACTCAGTGGCGACCCTAGAAAAGTAAAAATACATTGGGCCTATGGAAAGTGAAAGTAACTTTATTCCAATGTAGAAATACAAAACTTGGTACATCCATAGGACACCTCAGGGCAAACTGAAAAGTTTATTACAGCCATATCGTAAACTCAACAGAAAATCTACTATGTTGGGTGTAATGCGTGACCACCTAAATCGCACCCCTTCTGTCTAAAGTCTAAACAGCTCCAAATTTGGTGAGTATCATCTAGACACGTGTGCAAAAAGTTATCAATTTGTTTTTGATACATTTGTGGCTGTGGTCGTAATGGGTCTGTGAAGAGGCAACCTTTGGGAAATAAATGCCATTTCCCAATTGCCAGGATCCTTCCTTTAGAGGAGGCCCCTCCAGAGCCACGGCTAGAGTCTTAGAAAACTCCTCAGAATCCTTTTACCGTGAAGTTTACGCTTTAAAGCACGAGTGCATGTGTCCCCAGCGGTCTCAAGGGAGGCGAGGGCCTTTATCGCCGCTTGCGGCTTTAATTTTTTATTATAATTTTTCTGCAAAATGATTCTCAATTTGACCCTGTAAACGAACAACTAAAAGTCATTTTTATTGGTCCCAGACTTCAAGCCCAGCGAAAAATTTATGTATTTGAAGTCCCGAAAAAAAAACGAAAAATGACTCAGTGGCGACCCCTAGAAAAGTCAAAATACATTGGGCCTATGGAAAGTGAAAGTAACTTTTTTCCAACGTAGAAAAATGAAACTTGGTGCATCCATAGGACACCTCAGGGCAAACAGAAAAGTCAATGACAGTCACACCCTAAACTCAACAGGAAGTCCGCCATGTGGGGTGAAGCGCATGGCCACTAAAATCGCACCCCTTGCGCAGAAGATGCAAATCATTGTGTTTTAATTTAAATGGCCCCAAATTTGGTGAGTATCATCTAGACACGTGTGCCAACCAAAGTTGTGACTTTATTGTTGATATCTTATCGGGTATGGGTGTGGCAAGCCTGTAAGAGGTGGCCATTTTTGTGAAAATAAATGTCTCTTAACTCTCAAGCGCCTTCTCGGATCGAGTTGGACCCAAAAGGCGTTTGTGCACATTCATGACCTGAACACAAAATATGTAAATAAAGGGTTATCTTTAGAAATGGCTCTCCAGCGCCCCCTACAAACTTATAATGGGACCCAAGAATTTAGTTTGTCATAGAGACATAAAATTTGGTACACACATCTCTTATGTCATGAGCATAAAGCCAATGACAGCCACCCCTATCTATAAATGTGTTGCCATAGCGTCCCAAATATGGAATGGAAAAAGTCAATGGGAAGTGAAAACTTTAGTTTGTCGTAGGCAAATGGAACTTGGTACACACATCCAGTATGGGCTTATGAACAAAAGCCAAAGGGGACCACACCTTATCACACACGGGAAGGCGGCCATTTTAAATTGAAGATGTGAACCGACTTAGAATACAACCTCTCTTTTAAAAAACAACAGAAAATAGCTGCTTCATTCCACAGACACCAAACTTGGGCAAAATGAGCTAAACACATGTGTGTAAAATAGACAGGCGTTTTTCTTGTCGTTTTTGCTCGAGTTATATTTTTTTATTATAATTTGGTATATTTTTTTATTATAATTTTTCTGAAAAATGATTTTCAATTTGACCCAGTAAACGTGCAACTAAAAGTCATTTTTATTGGTCCCAGACTTCAAGCCCAGCAAAAATTTATGTATTTGAAGTCGCTGAAAAAAAAATATGAAAAATGACTCAGTGGCGACCCCTAGAAAAGTCAAAATACATTGGTTCTATGGAAAAGGAAAGTACATTTTTCCAATGTAGAAATACAAAACTTGGTACATCCATAGGACACCTCAGGGCAAACATAAAAGTTTATTACAGCCATATGAAACTCAACAGAAAATCTACTATGTTGGGTGGAATGCGTGACCACCTAAATCTCACCCCTTGTGTCTAAAGGCTTTTCATCTAAACAGCTCCAAATTTGGTGAGTATCATCTAGACACGTGTGCCAAAAAGTTATCAATTTGTTTTTGATACATTTGTGGCTGTGGTCGTAATGAGTCTGTGAAGAGATAATCTTTGGGAAATAAATGCCATTTCCCAATTGCCAGGATCCTTCCTTTAGAGGAGGCCCCTCCAGAGCCACGGCTAGAGTCTTAGAAAACTCCTCAGAATCCTTTGGAACTTGTAACCTTGTACTTTTAGACAAGTTATATTTACATTTTGCCTTTTAAACAGGGGGGTGCAGCGATTCCTGAGTCATCTCAAATCTCCAGCCAGTACTTTTTTTTTCTCGCCTTAGCCCAAGCATAATCTATTATGTTCAAAGGTTCAGACAGCTCCCAGGAAAACCAGGGATTGTGGAGACCTTTAACTCTAATGGCGCTTTTCCACTACACAGTACCAGACTCGACTGACTCGGCCCGGCTCGCCCGCTCCGTTTTCCATTGCAGATAGTACCTCCACAATAGTACCTAGTCGTCATCATAGCGACGCCGCAAGAACCTGTCGTGACGTAATCTTCTACGCGACACACACCCGCTACTCACACACATAAACAATGGAGGAAATCGAGTCTATGTTTTTTTTTATCCTCGGGATGTGGCTGTTTCTCACAGCAAGACGGAAAACGTTGTTTCAGGAGAGGCTGAGGGCAGCAAAAAGAAAAACTGCTGATAACAACAGGAGAGTTTGGGAATTACTACAGAGTTCAGACTACGAGAGGAATCTGTGTTTTCAACGCCGACGCAAGAGGGTAAGTTATTATGCTAACGTTTACATATGTGTAAATACTATAAGTTACTACTTACAAAGTATTTGAACAACTTTATAGCTACCAGTATTACGTACTAAAATGTGTATGGTTTATGTGTTTCAGATCTGTTTCGCTTTGCAAAGTCGCCGCAGACCGTGTGTTTGGGCTTTCAACCGAGCTACCGAGTGGTGGGATGTTATTGTTCCCGGTTTCACAAACGCGCAGTGGGTTCAGAACTTCAGAATGTCGAAGAAACATTTATTTACTTGTACAACAAAGTGCGTCCAGTGATGGAGAGACAGGACACAAGCTTCCGCAAGTGTGTTGCCCTAAAGAAGAGAGTGGCCATCGCACTATGGAAGCTTGCGACCGGTTCAGAGTACAGAACTGTCGGCCATCTTTTCGAGTAAGCATAACAACTGTTTGCCGGTGTGTTCAGGAGTTCACTGCTGCTGCAGAAACGTTGTTGGTTCCCGAACAAATTCGCTTTCCCAGATCCGGAGAAGTTTGAAGAAATGGCTGCCTACATTGAGAACAGATGGGGGCTCCGCAGTGTGTTGGTGCTATTGATGGGTCACACATACCCATTTTGGCACCACAGGAGTACCACTGTGACTATTTTAACCGCAAAGGCTGGCACTCCATCATCCTTCAAGGTGTAGTAGATGGAAAAGGACTGTTCTGGAACGTGTTTGCAGGACTGCCTGGCAGCTTGCATGATGCTCGTGTTTTAAGACTGTCCACATTGTGGAGTTGGCCAGCCGTGGCAACCACTTTCCAGCTTCCACCAGGAATATTGGTGGGGTGAATGTTCCCTACTACATCCTGGGAGATTCTGCCTATCCCCTGCAGAACTGGCTCATAAAGCCGTTCACTGACACTGGACGGCTGACTGCAGAACAGCAGATCTACAACAGGAAAATATGTCGAGCACGGGTTGTGGTTGAAAACGCTTTTGGTAGACTGAAGGGAAGGTGGCGTTGTCTCATGAAAAGAAATGACTGTGATGTTACAATGGTGAAATCTATGATTCTTACTTGCTGTGCTTTGCATAACCTTTGTGAGAGTCATGGAGAGGACTATGACAATGACTGGGATGCACCTGCAGCAGCAGAGCCTGTGGTGGCAGTGGCACAGGGTGTAGAGGAGGAAGGCAGTGATGTACGAGAGGGTCTGATGCGTTACTTTAATTGCTAAAAAATAAATACATTATCGTTAAAAATGTTGTCTCTGCTGTTTTAAGGTTATCACAGTATAAAATCTGAAAATACATGGTCAAACCCTTGTACAAAAGCAAACCATCAAAAAAGACACTTATTTGTAATAAGTTTCAAAAAGTTTTATTTAACCACACACACAAATACAACAAACTCTAATAAAATTCACACACAATTATATACATGTTACATGTAGTGCAAACAATACAGCAAAAATGCTGTATTTAATTACTAATATGTATAGATTTTCAGTCCAGGGTGATGGAACAGCGTCCCGTCGGTTCAGTGCCTGTACTAGCTGGCTCAGGATTCCCAGAAAGGCCTGGTTGAAGGACGACGCAGCAATCTCCTCCTCCTCAAAGCCACTTCTATTTCTCTTGTCTGTGCTGCTTCGTCCAGTACCATTTGTAAATGCCGCTCTCGCTGTGTCCGGTTCAACTCCATCTGCTCCACATCAGATGTCTGCATCTCCTCAGGACAGTCAGCTGCTCCTGCTCCTCTGTCGTTTCCTCCGTCCTGGACAAAAATAATTACAATGAATGAATTACAATAAAGATAAACGATTTCACGTTTAATTCAAACATTGTGTATGTCTGGAAAGTTATAAAAGTACTGAACAGGTTTATTAATGAATCTTGATTCCCATAACTGGGAATGCTTCCTGTTGCTATGCAAGTACATTGACGTTATATAAATAATAATATATGATATACTAATGGGTTATAAACACGATTAATATTAATTTAATTATATTAATAAGTGTATATAGATTCACAGACAACAGGCTAGAAGGTTTTACTTTTTCTCCTATTATACTGACCGGTTGCCGGTGTCGACGCTGCTGCGGGTCCCGTTCTCGACGCTGGTCTCGGTGTCGATGGTGCCAATGGTTCTGGTGCTGTTGTTACTGCCGACGCTGCAGCCGATGCCAACGTGGCATCAGTGGGAGCCACAGAACCATTCTCGTGTCGAAAGGAATCTTGAATAGAAAGATCATACAAAAGTCAACACACTACGAAATAGCAATGGCAGGCAGCTAACGTTAGCAACTAGTTAGAGCTAAAAGTTAGCGGCAATTGCTATCTGTGACACAAGTTTACAGTCTTCATTGTTAGTGAGCTTCAGCTTTCCAAAAGCCAGCCTAAAGAAAAAAAAACTCTACAGGGTTAATGTAATGTAAACTTAAAACACTTACCGTCCTCCATCAGCGACTCCAAAAAACTAGTGGCCGAGTCAAGACCACCATCCCTCCCGTTGCTCGCGGTCTATGGCGTAGATACTGTCCATCTGTTCGTACCACTTCCATCTTTTCCGGTTTGAACCACTATGGCCGTTGTGGTCCTTTACAGCTCTGTAGTCACTTTTCAGTTTTTTTACTTTTCCCTACATTGCTGGAAAGTCCTGGTGTAGCCATGTGTGGACATCAGTTCGAGACTTCTTTGTATACCCTTTCGTTCCTCGTTGCCCCATCAAGCTCTCGCTGGATCCTCTCTTCGGCAACCAAACAAAGAAAAGTCCGAACCTCCTCGTTTGACCACGGAGCATTTTTACGAGTTGCCATAATACGTCTGGGACTGGGTAAATTCACGCAATCTCTGGCCAAACTTTTTAAAAATGGCGGGGTTATTCAGGATACTCCGTCTGGCTCTTGCAACGATGACGCGGTGAACAGTGACGATTCTCTCTGGCCAATCAGCAGTCTGTCGTGTGTTCACGTCACAATTTAGTATCGCCTCAGCCGGCTTAGAACCTCGCCGGAGGTGATACGAAAAAAAGGACCTGGAAGCAGGTACAGGTACAACTTTTACGCAGTGGAAAACCAAAAAAGGCCGAGCCCAGTCGAGGCGAGTCGTGCTGGAACTGTGTAGTGGAAAAGCGCCATAAATTACAAGGTGGTGTAACAGGCTCCAGCAGTAACACAGGCCCGGTTATTTGACATTACCGTGAAGTTTACGCTTTAAAGCACGAAATGCAATCCTTTGAGTGCATGTGTCCCCGCGGTCTCAAGGGAGGCGAGGGCCTTTATCGCCGCTTGCGGCTTTAATTATTATTATAATTGTTTATATTGTTTATAGTTACTGGGTACTCATAGTTCTCTACAGGTCATGTCCTCCATGTTAGTCCAAGCATGGAGTAGACATAACTGGAGACATGGTTTGCCACGGGACTTCTGCACCTGGAGCTGGGGCCTTGGGGAGTGTGTATGAGAGATATACCTCCCTCTAACAGCCCCCACAGGGATATAAAATCTCATGTTTTGTTTACTTCTTTAAGCAAACCTCACTCTGTAGCCTTTGATACGTGTCTGCTTTGCTTCTTCTTGCAAGAATTAAACCTGGCTTTTCGCTTTTTGTAATATAATCTGTCTCCGTGTCTCTCTGGATAATATAAGGATATAGAATTCTTATAACACTATGTTTCTGTTAAAAACATAAAATCAAGCTTATTTGAAGTTATAAAATCATTGATTAAAAAAGATTTGTTTCCCAAAGACCTGTCATTGAACACTGCAAGTTTTAAGTCCGTTGGAGCAGGACCTGACTTTATCTGTTTGCAGGGGATTTGAATCAGATTTGTCTGATTAGACAATCTAACTGTTATTCTCTTCTTTAATCTGCGACTTCTGACTGTAGGAGCTAGGAGGGAGTGTTCTCTCCCAGGGCCTCAGGTTGATAAGTGGTTTATTATGACAAAAAGTCCTGGAACAGCAGAGGCCCTCAGTGTCCTAATCACTGATAGTAGCCTTGATGCTAGTCAAGGCTTTTGGAGCTGGTCTGGGAGGAGGTGGAGGGGTCTGACAGAGGTGCATTGGACTCTAGGTACTGGCCGAGGTGGAGAAGTGGTACTCCTGCGTGGTATTGGGGGTGATGTTTTTAAGAACTCGTGAAGTTAGGTGTAAGGGTTGACTTATGTAATTGTATATGTTCTCTAATTGACTATAATCAAGAAATGGGTGGAGTAGGGGTGTCCATGGTTAACCGATTAACCGATTAACCGCTAAAAATTGCGTTACCGAGTGAAACATTTTGCTCGGTTAAGCGGCATCGATGGCGTGCTTTGAATTTAGTTGCAATATATTTTTCCACCACTAGAGACCGCCAGAGCGCTCCCAGACATTTGTAATATCCACAAGAAGAAGTCATGACCAGTTTTCTAACATGAAGCCGGCAAAGAAAAGTACAGCGTGGGAGCACTTTAAAATTGAGAGTGACGGGGCAAAATGCAAGTATTGCAATGCAGTGCTTAGATATACTTCAAGTACATGTTGTTGGACGCATTTATTTGACTGTTTCTTTGCATAAAGTTTCTAAAAAAAGTGTGCTATAAGAAGCAAATATAGCAGACATAGGCCTAATCATGCAGGCGCCCTCGCGGCCACTTGCATTGCTCGTGAACTGGAGCGCATCTCATCCTAATTTAACGAAACTCAGCGTAGGCCTCACAGACATGAAATATATCTTAAGAAAGCTTGAAATGTCTTTTAACAATTTAAAACGAGAAGAAATAGGCTACTCTCTGATTATGTAATCCATGATGTGCATTTCTCTCTATAGGCGCGTTCACTACGGAGATGGCGGTCATCAACTTAATAAACTAAAAATAATAACCCTGACGCACAATATGGTTAACCGAGTATTAACCGCTAAGGGCCTTGGTTAACGGTTAATGAAAAACTTGAAAACGTGCAGCCCTAGGGTGGAGTAAACATACACAGGTGTGCAATCACTAATAAAATGGCCGCTGCTCTCTTGTGTGAGTGTGCAGTCTAAACGCCAGATAATGTCTGAGTTGTGAGTCTTTTAATCCTTCGTCATGTACCGGTAACCTAGCTCTAATTGAGATGGCAGCGCCAACAGGTTATGGGCCCAGTAAAGAGTTTGGGAACCGATGGAATCGTTTATGTTTCGACGGAGAGGAAAAGAATTACGAACTGTGGGAAATTAAGTTCCTGGCACATTTGCATCTTCTGGGTTTGAAATCCATCATATTGAGTGAAGCCCCGGCCGTGAATGAAGAGGGTGCGGAGGAGAGAGACGACAGTAAAAATTTAGAGGTATATGCAGTTCTGATCCAATTATTAGATGACAAGAGTATGTCGCTTGTGATGAGAGAGGCTGCGGATGATGGCAGAAAGGCATTACAGATTTTGAGAGATCCCTACGCTGGTAAGGGGAAGCCACGTGTGATAAGTTTGTATACAGAGTTGACATCTCTTCAGAAAGGTGTAAATGAAACCGTTACAGATTACATTATTTGTTCAGAGACTGCAATTACAGCATTGAGGAATGCGGGAGAGACTTTGAGCGATGATTTATTGACTGCCATGATTCTAAAGGGTTTGCCCGATACTTTCAAACCATTCTCTATTTTTAGTACACAGAGTGATGAAAAACTAACATTTGCTGACTTTAAAGCGAAACTGAAGAGCTATGAAAGCACCGAGAAGTTCGGCATTGCTAGTTCGGGAGAGGACAGCATAATGAAAATTAAAGGAAGGGATAATTGGTGTATGAGACTCACCTGTTACAATTGCGGCCGGAAGGGTCACAAAGCCGCGGAGTGCACGGTGGTTGCTGGGGAGTGCGGGGAACGGAGACAATGGTGTAGTTTCTGTAAAAGCACCTCACATATAGACGTGCATTGTCGTCGAAGAAAGCGGGATAAAGTGAAGCAAACGGTGGACGAAAAGGAGGATCACACATTTGCGTCTATGGTGGAGCAGGTGAATAAAGTCCCGGATGGTGGCGTGGAAATGAAAGGTCTCATGGTGGATTCTGGAGCTACCAAACATATCGTTACGGACATTGAAAAGTTTGTGGATTTCGATTTAAGTTTCAAGCCACAGAGCCACATTCTGGAGCTGGCTGATGGAAAACGGGCAAGTGGAATCGCGATGAAGAAGGGTACTGCTAAAATGTGTTTGAGAAATAGCGATGGAAGCATTGTGGACATGATATTGACGGAGGCACTTTATGTGCCATCATTTTCTCAAGACATCTTTTCTGTCAAAGCGGCAATTTCACACGGAGCAACAGTAATCTTCAAAGAGGGACAGAACCGACTCATTCACAAAAATGGTACAACTTTTGATATTCATATGTATGACAGACTGTTTTATTTGAGTACTGTTGTTAATGAGATTGATGAGTGTAACGCCTGCTATGATATTCAGACATGGCATGAAATACTGGGTCATTGTAATTATGATGATGTGTTAAAGTTGGAGAATGTTACAGAAGGGATGAAAATTAGAGGTAAAATTGACAGATCCAATTTGAAATGTGAAGTGTGTGTAAAAGGAAAATTTGCTCAGAACAGAAATAGAGATCTAGGTGAGAAGGCAAAAGATGTGTTTGCAGTTGTTCATGCAGATCTGGCTGGTCCTATAGAACCAGCAGGAAAATATGGTTTCAGATTTGCCTTAGCATTCACAGATGACTATTCAGGAGCTGTGTTTACCTATTTTTTGAAGAACAAAAGTGACACTGCCATAGCAACTGAGAAATTCATTGCTGATGTTGCACCATATGGTAAGATTACATGTATAAGATCAGATAATGGAAAAGAATTTACCTCTTCCGTATTTCAGTTGCTCAGCAAGAATGCCATTAGACATGAAACCTCAGCTCCTTATTCACCACGTCAAAATGGGACAGCTGAAAGAGCTTGGAGGACTTTGTTTGAAATGGCAAGATGTATGCTCATTGAGAGTAAATTACCAAAGGAGTTGTGGACATATGCGGTACAAACCGCTGTTATAATAGACGTCTGGGACAAACTCCATACTACCTGATAACTGGAAAGAAGCCTGATCTATCCAAAATGAGAGCGTTTGGGTTAAAGTGCTATGCATACAAGTATAACAAGAAAAAGTTGGATGCGCGATGTGACAAGGGTATATTTGTTGGTTATGACAAAAATAGCCCTGCTTATCTTGTTTTCTATCCAGACACAGGGAGAGTATTTAAGAGTAGACTGGTGAAGTTTGTCACAAAAAGTACAAATGAAAGAGATACTCAGACAGTGGAGGATGTGGATGAATATTTGGAATATCGGAAGGAGGTTGAAACCTTAGTACCACAACTAGACAGGACTAAAGTAATTCCACAAGAAATGAAAGTTGAAGGTGAAGTCAGTACAAAGGGTGAAAAAGAGAGTGATCCAGGTACTAGATATCCAAAAAGAGAAAGAAGACCCCCTCAGTACTTTGCAGATTATGATTATGAAGTTAAAGATGATGCAGATCAGCCATTGACTATTGACTATTGCTATTGTGTTGCATGTGATGCTCCCCGGACACTGAAGGAAGCTTTGGGCTCTTTAAAATCAGAGCAGTGGGTTGAAGCTATGGAGGATGAGATGAACTCTCTGAAAGAGAATAACACTTTCACATTAACAACTCTACCAGAAGGTAAACAGGCAGTAGGGGGGAGATGGGTTTATGCTATAAAGGAAAATCTTGATGGGAGAATATATAAAGCCAGGTATGTGGCAAAGGGTTATAGTCAAGTGGCAGGTATTGATTATAATGAGACATTTTCACCTACTGCCGATATAACTTCAGTGCGTGTTTTGATGCAGCTTGCAGCACAATATGATTTGAATTTACATCAGATGGATGTTAAAACTGCATATCTGCATGCTCCTATAGATTATGACATTTATATGAAGCAACCTGAAGGATTTGAAGTCGAGTCAAAAACAGGAGAAGAATTGGTATGTAAGCTTAATAAACTACTGTATGGTCTGAAACAATCAGGACGAAATTGGAACAAGATGTTGCATGATTTCTTAATTGAAAATGATTTTGTTCAAAATTCAGCAGATTATTGTGTTTACAGTAAACAAACTGACAAAGAAAGAGTCATACTGATTATTTGGGTTGATGATCTTCTCATTGCAGCGAGTAATGATCAAATAATCAGAGATGTGAAGGAAATGCTGGGAATTAAATTCAAAGTTAAAGATTTGGGAAAACTTCAACATTTCTTAGGAATTGACTTTACGCAAGAACATGGTAAAGTAAAAATGAATCAGGAATCAGGGCTGGACTGGTAATCTGGCATACCGGGCAAATGCCCGGTGGGCCGACGCACTTGGGGGCCGGTCCATATAATATGATTTTTTTTATTTTATTTTTTTTATTGGCCAATGACCGGCCCATAAAGCAGGGACAGCGGCCCATTGGTTCATTTTTCATACTGACACTGGACTGGCCCAATCATCTCTTAACAGGCTCCACCCCTCCTCCTCGGTTTCTTGTGTCAGATGCAGTTAGTGGCTCAGAGCCAGAAATCTGTGGATTTAGGATGGAGAAACAAAAGTGCAAGGGGGGTGCGGAGATGTTGCGGGCCAAAAAAATAAAAATGCTAGAGGTTGATGCCTCAACATGTGCAAAAATAACAGACATGTTTAGTGCTGTAGCTTCAGTATCCAAGCCTACAGTACCTGACGACATTTTGCTGAAACATGGAGAGTGTAATTGAAACGGTAAGCATGTTAGCTACATGATTAACAGGGAGGGAGTGTTAATCAGGGCGGGTGACGGAGGAAAGTGTGTGTGTGTGTGGGCCTGGTTGGGCCACGACGAAGATGATGATTTACCTAAATTAATGAATATTATAATAAGACAACTTAATCGTTGTTGCCATTATATAGTCTGTCAGATTGTCACCCACTGCACTAGCCACTCAGTCAGCTAAAGTCAAATAACACAGCATAAGCTATTTTGCATTGTTTTTGTAGATAGGTTAGCAGAGTTAACTTATTCAATTGCAACTTAATACCCATAATGGCCGTCTCTAGAAAAACTTAAATGATGCCATTTGATTATTTTAATTATTACTCAGAATGGCTGCGTCAAAGCGCCACGACGCAGTAACGCATGCTATTTGGGGATTAAAACCTGCCTTGCATTTTGAAAGCTGTATATTTTTGTTTAGCTGTATATTCAACGAAGTAGATATTTGCTCATGTTTCTAATGAATTTCCAACATCATTAATATGCAATATTTATGGTGAGTGAATAATATGAATATCATATATTTTTAGGACGTTTTGTGTGAGTAATTTGGTAGTATAGGTTGGTTTTCTTTTTTCTTTTAAGGGGAGTATCTCAACAATGAGAGGTAAATCTTGTTTGGTGTCATATTAAAGAGGGGTTTGTGCTCTTTAAAACAAAGTAGCCTATACTTGCAATTGTAAACTAGTTTTTCTGCTGTCTGGTTCATTGGAAAAAAAAAAAACATTTATTTTTAGAATTAGCAGTATTCTACATCCACATTATATTGGGTTCTAAAGGGTTAACTAGCTTTTATAACATGGAGCACTTTGTCCATCTAGAAATCCTGCTCTTCAAGAATACAGGACTATATAACCAAAATGGATCCTTACTAAGTGTACTTTTAAAAACTCTTCCAAATAATTGTAATCCTCTCTCTCTCTGTCCTTATGTATAGTCAAGCCAGGTTGAGTTAGCAGCGGAGGAGAGAGACAGGGAGGAACCTTTGATCACCAGGGAGTCTGTCAAGAGAGAGTGAGTACACTGGTCCACTTGCACTGGTACACTGGTCCATGGCACTTAGTTCTCAGCTTTGTAGGGGTTTTTGGAATGGAACAGTAGATATGCATATCTACAGGGACCGCAAGGATGGTGTACTAGTTGGTTGTGTCTGACCGATTGTGATGGGCCGGTCTGAGCAAAAATGCCAGGGCCTTTTTTTTGTCCCAGTCCAGCCCTGATCAGGAAAGATACATTTTAAAAATTTTGGAGAGATTTGATATGACTCACTGCAAACCAAGATCAACCCCATGTGAAATCAAAGTAAAATTTGACAATGATGGTGAACCTGTTGACCTAAAGAGATATCGAGAAGTGATTGGCAGTTTAATCTATATGATGACAAGTACTCGTTCCGATTTGAGCTTCATTGTTAGTAAATTGTCACAATATCTAAGGAGCACCAAAAGAACAACATTGGGTGGCTGCTAAACATGTGTTGAGGTATTTGAAAGGTACAGCAGACTTGGAATTATGTTATAATAGAAGTGATGTAGATCTTGAACTTGTGGCTTATAGCGACGCAGACTGGGCAGCAGACTTGAATGACAGGCATAGTATTACTGGATACTGTTTCAGTTTGTCTAAGAATGGGCCTGTTATTTTTTGGAAGTCTAAGAAACAACAAACCGTTGCTTTATCCACATGTGAAGCCGAATATATGGCTTTATCAGCTACTGCGCAAGAAAGCTTGTATCTGACCAATCTAATCAATGGAATGGACAATGTACTTGAATATGCACCAGTGACTATTTTTGAGGACAATCAGGGTGCTATTGCACTTACAAAGAATCCGGTGTGTCGACAAAGGAGTAAGAATATTGACATCAGGTATCATTTTGTTCGATCTGTACTGAATGATGGCAAAATAATTCTTCATTATTGTCCTACAGTTGATATGGTGGCAGACATTTTAACAAAATCTGTGTCTAAAGCTAAAATGTATAAATTTCTGTGTTTTTTATTTGGAGTATGAAGAATTATCTAAATGCATGTATGTGATGCACTGTGTTTATATTCTGTAAATTTAAGAACAAGTGGGGGTGTTGACTTATGTAATTGTATATGTTCTCTAATTGACTATAATCAAGAAATGGGTGGAGTAAACATACACAGGTGTGCAATCACTAATAAAATGGCCGCTGCTCTCTTGTGTGGGTGTGCAGTCTAAACGCCAGATAATGTCTGAGTTGTGAGTCTTTTAATCCTTCGTCATGTACCGGTAACCTAGCTCTAATTGAGATGGCAGCGCCAACAGGTATCTTAGTTCCAGATTTTACCGAAATTTCCAGGTGATCTGGAAATCCCATTGGTGAATCCGGGGATGGGACAGAGATGGTGAGGTTCGCAGAAAGTGTTGATGTTACTGGGGGGACCCAGGGTCCTATTGGGGGTCCATTTCAGTGGTGGAGGGGTTGATGATGGTACAGTCAGAAGAGGATCCTTGGCTGGTGAGGCAGGAGTGCTTTCTTCATTTGGTGGCTGATGGCTCAGAGGACCCTTTGTTCAAGAGGGTGAACCATTTAGGTGTCTCAGGGAGTGCAGGAGATTATCCGTTAGCCTCCTGACCCCTCCCCTGTTTAGATGTGGGCCCTTTCCTTTGAACAGGTCTACACGTTGCCAAAACAAGTTGAAGTTATCTTGTCTCACAGGCCTTTGACAGCCATGTATTCAATGCAAGCAGCCGACTGAATTTATTGATCCGTCTGTCGATGTTTGGGAGTGGTCCACTGATAAAGGATTGCACTTCCAGGTTTTCAAGTTTATCTAAAAGCCTGGAGAAATCCTTTTTTGAAACTTCTGATTCCCCCTTCCTCGTGTCAACTGCACCCACGTGTAACATCAGCTGTTTAATCCTTGTGTATATCAGTGACCATAGCACTTGGAAAGCTGCATGTAACAAATCTACTGTTGTTTATGTTACTGATAGCACCGTCTCCAAGCAGCAGGATATCTCTGTCCATCACTTTTGGCATAGATTCTCTGTCTCTGTTTGCCTGGTGCTTTTCCACAGATTCATGTCTCCTGTTCTTCATAGAATAAGTTTGATTTACTCCATGTTTTTCATTTACAGCAGAGTTTTCTGGTTCATTCACCTTTAGCTCAGTCAGTGGTTGGAATCTGTTTTTTAGCTGGATGTCTGGTGATGCTACAAATGCTCTTGTGATGCCAGCATTCTTTTTTCTAATCCAGTGCTGCTTTGGCTGGGCACCAAGTTTATGCCAGGTGGTATCATTTTGTTTAAATCCCTTTGCTTTGCTCAGTTTTGGGAATGACACTGTATCATCCAAGTTTAAATTCACAGTCTTTCCACATTGTGTGATCGGGATAGTCTCATGAAGTCCTCTTTCAGATTCCAAAGCAAAAATCTTTGTTTGTAGCACACTGATTTCCTGTTGAACAATTTTGGCAGAAAGAATTTGTAGAAAAAAAAAATTGTAGAATTTGTTGAAAAATAGATACCAAGGCTGCAGTCGCTCAGCAGGTCCAACGTGTTGTTTAAAAAGTACAAATAAGTAAAAAACATAAAAATCCAGTTAAAAAAAACATTAAAAAAAACATTCTCTAATTGGTTAACATTCTTCTTGTAATCCCTGCCCTTGAAATAGAATGCAAGCAACAGGGAACCAGACTAACTTCTTTGTATAGAATAGGAAAACAGTTGCGGCTGGCCAGGCTATGGGCTGGGCAGGACTGCTTCAAAAATGTTTCTTGTTCACAAAGTTTGTAGTCTGCAGATCTCAGGCTCTGCCTGTTGGATTTAGAGTTGTGACTAATATTGTCCTCTGTCACTAGTACTGCCTCTTAACTCCTCACTTCAGTGACTCTGATCACAAGTCATATGGTTTGTTTGTGCTTGTTTGTGCTGTAAAAAAATATTGTTTGTGCTGTTATGTTTTTGTTTTTTTAGATGAATTCTAATGTCTGACTCTGGACCCAAATGTACGATTCAGTACGAATGCTCAGTGGTTCAAACTTTAATGAGTAACAATGGAAATTCAGAAAGTTTGCAGCAGAGGGGCGATGGCTCCCTCTGGTGGTCAATGGCCAGAGGTGAGCTGGAGTGAACACAGACGTGGTTGGGATAGTGCCGGAGAACAGCGTGACTTCACGGGAATGAGCTAACCGGTACGCAGGCTGGACTCCACTGGGAGAAGCTGGTAGCAAGAACAGGTAGCAAGACCGGGTTAGCAGGACCAGGTAGCAGAGCCGAATTAGCAGGACCGGGTAAACCCAACATATGATTTATTAAACAATGATACGGTTTAGGTTGGACTACGGGAGTTTGTGTTATGGTGCAGCAGCTGAGACCCATCTTAAAAGGCCAGATAACGTCCAAGCAAAAGCCTTGAGGGTTTGTTGTGGAGCTCTTCGAACATCCCCAATCCCAGCCTTGCTAGTGGAAATGGGAGAGACCCCATTGTCCATAAGCTAAACTAAATTGGCATTGCAGTATGTAATAAAGTTAAAAGGACATGTGCGCCACTTTCCTGCAAAGATGATTTTAGACAAAAAGGAGCAAAAAGTTAGAGTTATGAACCTTTCATTTGTAAGGTGTTCAAAGAAATTGAGAGGCTGGGGGTGGCCCCACATTTAGTGTGGCCTGTCATTCCCCCTTGGCTCTTACCAATTTCAGACGGCGACATGTCTGTGCTTGGTTGTGTAAGAGCTAAGGAAGATTCTAATTATTCTGCCCTGGTGGGGCAGGCTTTAGAGGGCAACTAGCAAGGCTTCATACAGATTTATACAGATGGGTCCATGGATCCAGTGACAGGAAAAACTGGTTTTGCTTTCTATGTGCCCAATTTGATATTGTATACAGTAAAAGGTTACCAAGAGTGGTTTCGGGGGAAAATACTTCGTAGATCATTGCTATAATTTGTGCACTTGTTGAAGCAGAATTCCACATCCCGACCGTCTCGTTCCTTGGCTACATTGTCTCTCTCGGCCAGATCCAGATGGACCCCTCTAAGGTTTCCCTGCTAAAGATTGGCCAACTCCCTGCAATCGTAAGCAGCAACGTTTCCTGGGGTTTGCCAACTTCTACAGACGCTTCATTCGCCGCACTCACCTCTTCCAAGGTATCCTTCCAATGGTCCAGCAAAGCTGAGTCAGCGTTCAACAACCTGAAGTCTCGCTTCACCTCAGCCCCTGTTCTCATCGATCCGGACCCTTGTTGGTCTGTCGTCAAGATGGATGCATCGGACGTTGGTGTTGGCGCAACTCTCTGGCCAAAATTCAGACATTGCTGTCCTCAAAAGGAATGCCCTTTCTCTTTGAGGTGGAGGTGGACTGCAGACTCAGGTCCACCAAAATTGGCTCTTCTGTGCTGATACATCCTCTTGTGAAGCTGTTGTTTTTTTTCTGCAACATAACTGTCACGGCACTCACTTGCACTGTTTGCTACACTTAACTGCATAAACCACATTACTCTGTGCAAGGGAATCTTGTCTTTAGGGTCAGCTTTTGACACAGAGTATTCCCAGGTTTAAAGTGGACTGGAATGTTGTGTTTGTAGAAGATCCTTTCGAGTTTTCCAGATAAACCAGACACATAAGGGATAACTACACCCTTCCCTTTTATCTGGTTCCTGTCTGCTTGGTTTCTGTGTCCTCTTGGTTTTGTTGAAAGTCCATTTGGGGTATCCACAGTCTCTCAGGGCTTTACAAATGTATTGTTTCTCTTTCCGTTTACCTTCTGAGGTTGTGGGCCCCTCTTGTGCTCTGTGCTGAAAAGTCCTGATGACTCCCAGCTTGTGCTGCAGAGGGTGGTGGGAATCAAACAGCAAATATTGATCCGTGTGTGTAGGCTTCCTATAAACCTCTACTTGGAGTGTCTTGTCCACACAGATAACCACTGCACAGTCTAAGAAAGCCAGGCGGTTGTCTATGGCATCTTCACGGTTGAACTTGATGTTCTTGTCCACTGCTTTGATGTGTTCTGTGAAGGTTTCTACTTCCTGGGTTCTGATTTTGACCCACGTGTCATCAACACCTGGGAACCTGCACCTGGGAAAGAGACCAGAGCTCTGTTCTCCACTTCCTCCATGAACAGGTGAGCCTCAATCGGGGAGAAAGGTGATCCCATGGCACAGCCGTGTTTTTGTCTGTAGAAGTTATCTCTGAACTGGAAATAAGTAGTGTTTAAACATACCTCCAGTAAACTGCAAATATGGTCCGGGGTGAGGTTTGTCCTGTCCTGTAAAGATGTTTAATTTAATTTTATTTAACCTTTATTTAACCAGGAAAGTCCCATTGAGATTAAAAACCTCTTTTTCACCCACCCAATTATAAACATACAAAAAAACATTAAAATAACTCAGGTTATGAAAAACAATTGCACATTAATGAGGCAGTCTCCATTGCTTTCAGCTTAGTTTTAAAAGTGTTTAAGGACAAGAGCTCAGTCAGTTTCCAGTCCTTCTGAAGCATATTCCAAGCAAAAGAAGCCAAGTGGATAAAGGCTTTTTTTTCCAACTCAGTGTGTCAGATGTGTCCTGTAGTAGTCTCTTCCTCACAACCATGAGTGCTTCATTGGTTGGTTTGCAGGTAAAGAGTGATGTGACATCAAAGTGTCATCCTACTGCCTAAATCTTTTGAGTCAGTGACCCAAAAGCATCCTGTCCTCATGTTATTATAACTCTTTTAACCTTTTAAACCCGGCAGAACTGTTAGAGTTCGACAGCTTGTTCCTGTCACTATCGCTCCACTGGCTCTACGTCAAGACTGAAGATTGGTCTCCTGAATGTGCGGTCTCTATCCTCCAAAGCACTCTTAATTAATGATCTTATTACTTCTCATTGCTTGGATTTACATTGTCTTTGTGAAACTTGGCTTAGGCCCAATATTTTTCTGCCACTAAATGAAGCCTTTCCCACTGATTATGCGTAGGCACCGGTAGGTCGCACGTCGAAACAGGGTGGTGGTGTTGCAGCCATTCATAAAGCTGCATTTTGCTTTACAGGTCCATCATCACAGCCAAAATTTAACTCATCAAACATATTCCTTCTCAAATTAACGGAAGGAAGCCATTTTATTTAGCTGTAGTCTATCAACCTCCGGGTCCCTACTCTTCTTTCTTGGATGAGTTTGGAGTTTTCCTCTCGGACTTAATAACCCACGCTGATAACATCCTTCTAGTTGGTGACTTTAATATTCATCTAAATAAGGAGTGTGATCCTCTGGCCAGAGCATTTCAATCACTGCTTACTACCCTGTCTTTCAACCAGTTTGTTCATGAGCCCACACACATTAGTGGAAACCATCTTGATCTTGTTTTGGCTCGGGGAATAGATGTTTCCCATCTCTTCGTCTCCTCTCTTTCATCTGCTGTTTCAGATCACTCACTGGTGGAATAACGAGGAAACCCTGGCTTTGAAACAGGCCTGCAGGAGTTCATTTATTCATTTTCTACCGCTTATTCCTGTTTGGGGTCGCGGGTGACTGGAGCCTATCCCAGCACCTTTGGGCCTGAGGCGGGGTACACCCTGGACAATGGCTAGTTAGTCACAGGGCTGACATTTAGAGACAGACAGTGACAGACAACCATTCACTCTCACGTTCATTCACTAGGGACACTTTAGAATTGCCAATTAACCTATACATGCATGTCTTTGAACGGTGGGAGGAAGCCGGAGTACCCGGAGAGAACCCATGGTAACACATGGAGGACATGTGTGACGCACACAAAATGTGTGGTCCCATTTTAGTTGTTGATAAGGTTTATTTTTTTTTAATATCACTTGGCCACAATTTGATTTTTAGAATACATGTCAATCGTAGTTTTGGGGTGCGCCACTTGGGGGCAGTGTTGTGGTTGTGCTTCAGGCCTGGGCCTCTCTCTGAGAGTCTCGCGCAGTTTCCTCATTCTACGAGCAAGACTGCACAGAACAGAAGCACCTGCATACTGTCTCATCATTTCTCCTGTTTATACAGGTTAGTAATGTGAAGAGCACAAAACACATAAATATGAACAACATAACATATTTGTTGATAATAGTTTACGCTAAGTCAGCTCTAACAAAGCCAAATGATAAAGGTATATTGTTCAGTATTGAACTAGCTATAGCAGCGTAGCCACGAGGTCTTGCAGCAGCGGTGCCCTTCCCCCACTCACAATGTGTATGATTGAACGTTACTTTTTACTGTGATTGTAAGAGCCCGGACAGAGTTAAAATGTATTTAATTGTTATGTCAGTGCAGGAAATTACAGTTTTGGTCATATTAACAATAATACAGTTTGTGCTATTGTAAAGTTTGGTAATTGAGTTAAATATAAAAAGAAAATGACTGTAATGTGCAGACCGTTTTGTTGGGTGCTCTGAATGCAATTCTGGTTATTATTTAAAGAGTACTCGCTTGATCAGCTGGTAATATATATTACTATTCACATCTATAGCACCAAATGTTATTTTTGTTCAAATATGAGGCGAACTACATGCCTAAAGATATTCAGTGGTTCTGTATGGCAGTACGATTCACACTGGAGTTTTCATAAACATTATAGATGCTAAAAATGCATAGTTTTGGTACTATTAAGCACGTTTAAGCTACAAATGCGTTTTGGAAGCTATGTAATTGTATTTTTGGTATTTTGCTTTAATAAAGATTCTACGAGCAAGACTGCACAGAACAGAAGCACCTGCATACTGTCTCATCATTTCTCCTGTTTATACAGGGTATTTTCTGTTCGGGTCTGCCCCCCCTAGACCGGACCCGTAACAGAAACGTGGGGGCTCGTCCGGGATCGATGACATCACCTGCCTATGAGAGTCGTCGATCCAGTCACCTCTGAACCCGTGAACCGGCGGCTGTGCCAGCGTGCTGTATAACTGAAAGAGAGGGCCAAAGCTAGGACTACAGGGCCAAAGCTGCAAGTTATAAGTGACGATGGAGGACAGCAAGAGAAAGAAGCTGGTATGGACGGTGAAGAAAGACCTATTTCATCTCACAGCCGATGAGTTGTTTCAATTAGTGAACAATATCCCCAGCACACAAGACCAAGACCCAACTACACTGGATAAACAAGATGAAGAACGCTGCATTGATTACATATGTACCTATATGAACAGTAAAGGCCTGCTAGAGCTTGAAGATCAAGGTGTGTCACAGTTACTGCATCTTTATGATAAGCTATTGGAGATCAAAGAGAATCGCGGTCAAATCGAAGAGACTGTTGAGGACCAACATAGTAATGTTGGTGAACCTTCGCCAACTGACCAGGCCCACGGTGGTATTGATTCAACTCCACAAGGTGACAGCCTAGACTCTCAAATAGTAAAGTTACTAGCCAGCTATGACAGCTTATGCAAACAATTTAAAATGAGTGACACAACGTCCCCAAAACACATCCAGACTTTTGCTGAGGAAGACAGCCAGCCTAACAACACCTCCCACCTTGCCCAATATTCGCCTCATCCCTCAGAGAGCATGATAGCTTTAAAAGATCTGCCACTACTACAGAGAAAAGAGTTCAAGATACAGGGAGGGCAGATTGGCGACAATACCTCTGATATAAGTTATAGTAGTATCAGTAAACAAGTTGACCGAGGACTTAAAGAAAATCACACAGAGAGTGAAATAGTCCAGGCTGTGCATCATAAAACCAGGCATCTTCAAAGAAATGCTGACCAGCAAGGATGAAATGTCCATAATAGAGTTAAAGAGCTTTTTGCAATCACATATGGGAGAGAAAAGCACAACCGAGCTGTTCCAAGCGCTCATCACTGCCAAACAACATGAACATGAAACGCCACAACAGTTTCTCTACCGAATGATGGGGCTGAAGCAGAAGTTAATTTTCACATCAAAACAGACCGACAGTGACATAAAGTATGAGGCTCAAACTGTCCAGAATGTATTCCTGCATACTGTATACCAAGGCCTTAGTGAGAAGCACGAAGACATAAGAAGAGAGCTAAAGCCTTTGCTTTCTGATCGCACAGTCACTGATGATTTACTCCTAAGACAAATGACAAAAACCACAAATGAAGAGAGTGAGAGAAAAAGGCGACTAGGCCGTTCCACATGCCCAAAGACAGTGTATGCCCATAGTAATGAAGTAGAGCCTGAGACTGTTGCCAAACCCAAGTCCAGTTCAGACTTCAAAGCCAAAGATGAACTTATTCGCCAACTCAGTGCCCAAGTCCAAACCCTGACAGAAGCGATAAGCTCTCTTCAGTCAAAGACAAAAGAGACAGACAAGCCACGCAACCAGCTGAGGAAGAGTAAATATGGTTGCCCTGATTGTGTTGCAAACCGCCGAACTGATTGCAGTCACTGTTTTGTTTGTGGAGAAGAAGGACACCGTGCAGTAGGGTGCCTGAGAAGAACTAAGGACAGACAAAGGACACAACAGCACTCACCAGCAACACACTATAAAGAGGACACACGCACAGCTAATACTGCTGCCTGTCATGCTGCTGATGTGATGTCCGCATCAGAACGAGTTGCAAAAATTCTTGGACAAAAATGCCTGCTCAAGTGTAACCTGGATGGATATGCGGTGACTGTCCTCCTAGATACTGGCGCCCAGGTCAGCATTGTTGATCGCTCCTGGAGACAGACCTTTGCGCCACAACAAAAGGTGCATCCACTCTCTGAATTGTTAGGAGCAACCACTGAATGTAACTGCAGTCAATGGTGAGCCTATTCCATATGATGGATGGATTGAACTGTTATTCAACCTACCTAACAATGACAATCCGCACCTTACCATTCGTGTCCCATTCCTAGTCAGCAAAGTCAGCCTCCCACGTCCTATATTGGGCTTTAATGTTATCCAAGAGCTTATTCTGGAACAAGAAGGAGGAGTTGAAGTCATCACTGTCATCGCAAAGTTACTGAAGGATGCCATGCAGATTAACACTGATCAGGCTGACGCCATTGTTAACTTCATTCAGACCCGAGAACTCACACATGAACATGCACAAATTCGAGTTGGAAGACAAGGCGCTGTCATTTGCCCTGTCCAAGTCACTCACGTTAGGTGCAACATACCAACAGACTTCAATGGCCCTGTCGCACTGTTTGAAGTTAATGACGCGGATTCCAAACTTGAGCAGCTCGACATAGGTGATGGACTAGTCAAAGTTCACCACACCAAAAGACCTTTTGTTGAGATCCCAGTATGTAATCACACTCAGCATGACATCACATTGGGCCAGCTCACAGTACTAGGGAGTATCCAGTACATAGACAGAATAGTGGCAACAGCAACCCCCACTGAGCAGGAAGGTAATTCATCCGAATGTGTCAAAGAAAAGGAACAGGACCAAAACACAACCGCTCCTCAGCTGTGGCACCCACCAGTGGACGTGAATCATTTACGTGACGACCAACAGGCAATAGTCAGACAAATGCTTTATGAAGAGTCAAATGCATTTGCCAGTGATGAAAATGACATTGGATGCATCCCAAGCCTCCAGATGAATATCACACTCAAAGATGACATTCCCGTGCAGAGGTCATATTCGGCCGTCCCCAAACCACTCTACAAAGAAGTCAAGGAGTACATCCAGGACCTCTTAGCAAAGCAGTGGATCGTCAAATCAAGGTCACCATATGCTGCTCCAGTGGTTTGTGTGCGGAAGAAAGATGGCAGCCTCCGTCTTTGTATTGATTATAGGCTCCTGAACCAAAAGACTGTTCCAGACAGACACCCACTTCCCCGTATCCAAGATCTCATTGACACACTGGGGGGGTACAACTGGTTCTCTATTTTGGATCAGGAAAGGCCTATCACCAAGGCTTTGTAGCAGAGGGCTCACGACACATGACAGCATTCATCACTCCATGGGGACTGTATGAGTGGGTGCGCATCCCCTTTGGACTCTCTAATGCCCCCGCTGCTTTCCAGAGGAGCATGGAAGAGATGCTGAACTCCTTAAGAGACGAATGCTGCATACCATATTTAGATGACATTCTCTGTTACTCAAAGACATTTGAAGAACATGTTGAGGTGTTACGCCGGGTCTTGCGTGCCCTCCAACAGCATGGGGTAAAGCTCAGGCCCACTAAATGTGAGCTCTTCAGGAAAGAGGTGCGCTATGTCGGACGTTTAGTTTCTGCCGACGGAGTCCGTATTGACCCCAAAGACCTGGAATCCATTAAGGCTTTAAGAGACAACACCCCAAACTCTGTTGGAGAGGTTCGTAAGCTCCTTGGGTTCCTCAGCTACTATCGAACCTATATCCAAGATTTCTCAAGAATTGCCAGACCGATGTATGAGCTTCTAATTGCCAAGAACCTGTCCAGTAACCACATGGCACACAATTCAAAGAAGACGCCAAAAATAAAGCGAATGCAGATGCCATCAAAGACACCTATCCGCTGGACTGAAGAGCACCAGAGGGCTCTGGGCCAGCTCATCAATGCCCTGTCAAGCCCACCAGTTCTTGCCTACCCAGACTTCACCCTACCTTTTGTGCTACACACGGATGCCTCGGAGCAAGGTCTTGGTGCTGTACTGTACCAGCGACAGGAGGGTAAGCTGCGAGTCATTGCCTATGGGTCGCGAACATTGACACCTGCAGAAAGGGGCTACCACCTTCACTCAGGTAAACTAGAATTTTTGGCTTTAAAGTGGGCCATTTGTGAAAAATTCAGAGACTATCTATACTATGCGCCTCACTTTACGGTCTACACGGATAATAATCCACTAACCTATGTGACGAGTACAGCGAAGCTTAACGCCGTTGGCCACCGTTGGGTCGGTGAGCTTGCTGACTTTCGCTTTGAAATAAAATACAGACCAGGCAAAGTTAATGTAGATGCAGACACCCTGTCCAGACTGCCATTGGACATTAACAGTTATGTGGAGGCCTGCAAAAACGAACTGTCCAGAGAGACTATCCAGAGCATTTGGGATGGTAGTCGTGCGGCAGAGTCAAAAGATGTTGCTTATGTAGCTGCGTTGGACCTGTCACAGAACAGTTTGGTGCCGCCTGACTTACTCCCCGCCATAAACCATGCTGAGCTTGTGAAAGCGCAACAAAATGACCTCATTATTGGCCCAGTCCTAAAGCTCAAAGAGACAACCAAAACACTAACTAGTGACATTAAAAGCAAAATGAGCGGTCCAACTAGAAAACTGCTATTTGAGTGGGACAAACTACAACTTCAAGATGGCTTGCTGTTTAGAAAGACTAGTCAGAGATGCCAACTTGTCCTGCCTGAGTTGTATCAGTCAACAGTCCTTAAACTCCTTCACAATGATATGAGCCATGTTGGAAATGAGAAGGTATTGGCATTAGTCAGAGACCGCTTTTACTGGCCATACATGAAGCGAGATGTAGAGGCTTATGTAACAAGAAAGTGCCCTGCATTAAAAGCAAAAGCCTGTCTCCCACATTAGAGCACCCATGGGGAGCATTACCACCAGCTCGCCCTTAGAACTAGTGTCTATTGATTATCTCCATTTGGAATCTAGTAAAGGAGGCTTTGAGTACATTCTGGTTGTTGTCGACCACTTTACCAGGTTTGCTCAAGCCTATGCAACCAGAAACAAAGCGGGTAAAACCGCAGCAGAGAAGATCTTTGAGGACTTTATTCCCAAGTACGGCTACCCACACAAACTGCATCATGACCAAGGGAGAGAATTCGAAAACGAACTCTTTAAAACCTTGCAGTATTTAAGCAAAGTGGGACATTCACGTACAACACCCTATCATCCCCAGAGCAATCCTGCAGAAAGATTTAACCTCACTCTTCTCCAGATGCTGAGAACACTGGAATCAGAGGAAAAGGAGAGATGGAAAGACCACCTGACACACGTCGTGCATGCCTATAACTGTACCAGGCATGAGGCCACAGGTATGTCGCCATTCTATTTAATGTTTGGGCGGCACCCACGATTGCCTGTGGACATGATATTTGGTCTAAATTCAGAGGAAGACCCTAGTACTCCTCGAGGCTATGCAGAGAAGTGGGCTGCGAGGATGAAGGAGGCATATAGGATTGCCTCCGAGAACAGCCAACAGTCAAGTGCGAAAGGAAAGAAATCTTATGACAAGCATATTAAAGGTGCTGTTCTTGAAACAGGTGACCGTGTCCTGGTGCGTAATCTAGGAGAGAGAGGAGGTCCTGGAAAACTGAGGTCATACTGGGAAGACACAATCTATGTTGTGAAAGAGATGATTGCAGATGGACCTGTCTGCAAAGTGACACCTGAGAATGGAGGTAATAAAGTCAGGACACTTCATCGCAACCTCCTCCTCCTAGTTAATGACTTACCAGTAAACTTACCTCAGGTATCTCCAAAACAGCCACTAAAGAGAGACTCAGACCAAGCATACTTACCTCCAGAAAGACACTTTACCCGAGTTAAGAGACTATCAAAACGAGACCAAGGACTCAGCGACTCACAAAGGAATACATCTTCAGATTCAGAGGATGAACATGTCCAATACTGGGTTAGAATCCCACAGCCAGTCACAAGAGTACGACCTGTTAATGAGCTTCATGAAAACAGACAAAACACCACAGCTAGAGTAGGACCAGCCAGACCTACCCCTGCAAGAGACCCGAGAGGACACACTCCTGCGAGCAGACATACTCTTGAGATTGAATCAGAGAGAGAAAACAGAGACTATGTTAACACTGAACAACAGCAACAAGAACTTGGCACAGAACATCTTGAGGTTGAGGACCGTTCACCCGCACAGGCTGAGGCCAACCAGGAGGACTACAGTGGACCAGCTGACTCACAGCAACCTGCACAGGTTAGGAGGTCCACGCGTACAAGGAAACCGCCTCAGATGTTCACATATGACTGCCTGGGACAGCCATCCCTTCAGCCACCCTACCAGCTGCCACCAGCTGTCAGCTCCGTAGGAGCCTTCCTGTCACCAGCTGTACCTGTCTGGGGAATGGACTCAAACCCAGTGGTATATCACACACCATACAGACTTATTCCACAGCACTTCACACACCCACTATATCCATTCACTTCATCCGCATTACGGCACAATTGTTTGCTTATTGATGAACAATTAAGACTGAACTGCATTAAGACATGGACTTCAAAAGGAACTTATTCCTTTATAACAGTAGTGAGTGTTAAGATAGTTTGATTTACAAATGAGCCATTTTCTGTTGTCAGAGTGTGTGGCGCACACAAAATGTGTGGTCCCATTTTAGTTGTTGATAAGGTTTATTTTTTTTTAATATCACTTGGCCACAATTTGATTTTTAGAATACATGTCAATCGTAGTTTTGGGGTGCGCCACTTGGGGGCAGTGTTGTGGTTGTGCTTCAGGCCTGGGCCTCTCTCTGAGAGTCTCGCGCAGTTTCCTCATTCTACGAGCAAGACTGCACAGAACAGAAGCACCTGCATACTGTCTCATCATTTCTCCTGTTTATACAGGTTAGTAATGTGAAGAGCACAAAACACATAAATATGAACAACATAACATATTTGTTGATAATAGTTTACGCTAAGTCAGCTCTAACAAAGCCAAATGATAAAGGTATATTGTTCAGTATTGAACTAGCTATAGCAGCGTAGCCACGAGGTCTTGCAGCAGCGGTGCCCTTCCCCCACTCACAATGTGTATGATTGAACGTTACTTTTTACTGTGATTGTAAGAGCCCGGACAGAGTTAAAATGTATTTAATTGTTATGTCAGTGCAGGAAATTACAGTTTTGGTCATATTAACAATAATACAGTTTGTGCTATTGTAAAGTTTGGTAATTGAGTTAAATATGAAAAGAAAATGACTGTAATGTGCAGACCGTTTTGTTGGGTGCTCTGAATGCAATTCTGGTTATTATTTAAAGAGTACTTGCTTGATCAGCTGGTAATATATATTACTATTCACATCTATAGCACCAAATGTTATTTTTGTTCAAATATGAGGCGAACTACATGCCTAAAGATATTCAGTGGTTCTGTATGGCAGTACGATTCACACTGGAGTTTTCATAAACATTATAGATGCTAAAAATGCATAGTTTTGGTACTATTAAGCACGTTTAAGCTACAAATGCGTTTTGGAAGCTATGTAATTGTATTTTTGGTATTTTGCTTTAATAAAGATTCTACGAGCAAGACTGCACAGAACAGAAGCACCTGC
Source organism: Perccottus glenii (assembly GCA_024416835.2). NCBI lineage: Eukaryota > Metazoa > Chordata > Actinopteri > Gobiiformes > Odontobutidae > Perccottus > Perccottus glenii. The sequence continues at coordinate 3,058,292 of CM044560.2, read as the reverse complement.
CTACTGTCTCATCATTTCTCCTGTTTATACAGGGTATTTTCTGTTCGGGTCTGCCCCCCCTAGACCGGACCCGTAACACATGCAGTCCATAAAATTTTGTTTTTGTCACTTGGATCCACTGACCTCTCGTCTCTCAGTCTTCTGGATATCCTGCCAGCAAAACAGCTTAAAGAACTGTGGCCCTATGTAGGGCAAATTATGTTAAACATTATAAACTTGTCCCTGTCTACTGGCACCGTTCCTTCCCTCTTCAAACAGGCTGTGGTCAAACCCCTACTCAAAAAACTCTGGATCCTGGATGCCGAAATAATTTCCATCCTGTCTCCAATCTACCTTTTCTATCTGAAGTTCTTGAAAAAATCGTCTTAAAACAACTTACTATATCTATCGGAAAATGACCTCCTCGAGCCGTTTCATTTAGGCATTTAGGGCCTCTTATTCCACTGAAACAGCTTTAGTTAAAGTGACTAACGATCTCCTCCTTCAGATTGACGAGGACTCATCGGCTCTACTGTTATCGCTAGATCTCAGCGCTGCATTTGATACGATTGATCATGCAGTGCTAATCAACAGACTTAAAGATGTTTTTGGCATCTCTGGCTCTGCTCTTGCTTGGTTAGAATCTTATCTGTGTGATAGGTGTCATTTTGTCTCATTTAATAAATCCTTCTCCTCTATGGCACCAGTGAAATTTGGTGTGCCACAAGGGTCTGTGCTTGGTCCCATACTTTTTTCACTATATGTTACACCATTGGGACAAATCATCAGAAGTTATGAAGTAAACTTCCACTGTTATGCCGATGATACACAGCTGTATCTACCAATAAAAGCGAAAAATACTACTGACATCAAGCGTCTAGAGGCCTGCCTCGTTTCAATTAAAACATGGATGTCTCAAAACTCCATTTGAACTCGGATAAAACAGAGCTCTTGTTAATTGGTCCAGTCATCGGCACAAGTTCAACAATCTTACTGTCTCGATCAACAACTGTGTGTTAGTGTTAGCGAGTTGTGTTTACTCAGCTCTCATCCTTTCTCACACGGAACAACCTCCTGGACCAGAACCAGTCTGGGTTCAAGAGCGGACATTCCACCAAAACTGGACTGCTCTCAGTCATCGAAGCCCTGAGACTGGCAAAGGCAACATCCAAGTCATCTGTACTCATCTTACTGGATCTGTCTGCTGCTTTTGACACTGTTAATCATCACATCCTCCTGTCTTCTCTCAGGGCGATGGATGTCTCTGGAATGGCGTTGCAATGGTTCAAGTCTTACCTCTCGGATAGGTCATTCAGAGTATCCTGGAGAAACGAGGTCTCTGAGTCCCAACATCTCAATACAAGGGTGCCACAGGGCTCAGTGCTTGGACCGCTACTCTTTTCCATATACATGACATCCCTTGGCTCTGTCATTCAGAAGCATGGCTTTTCCTATCACTGCTGCAGATGACACTCAACTCCACCTGTCATTTCAACCTGACGATCCGACGGTCTCTGCTCGCGTCTCGGCATGTCTGAGTGACATCTCACTTTGGATGAAGGACCATCACCTGCAGCTGAACCTTGCAAAAACAGAACTGCTTGTGATTCCGGCCAACCCAGGGACCTGCCATAACCTCTCCATTCAACTAGGCCCATCAGCCATTACACCGTCTGTTAAGATCAGGCGGAGAACCCAAACGCAGACACAAGGCGATGTGAGCAATGCAGATTTATTGAAACAAGGTGAAGTGGTACAAGCGGTTCTTCAGGGAAGGTGAGAAGTTACCGCAGACGGAGAATTGGACAGAGGTTGAGCTGAAGCGGGGCTGACGGCAGGACTCGATGGATCCGAGTAGACAAAGGCTGGACTGGAGTAGGACGGACGGCTGGACCTGGCAGCGTAGGCAAGAAAAACAAGAGGTAAGTCACAGAAAGGGTTTTAACAAGAACAGTGTAACGCTAGATGTGTCACTAACTGGAGCTAGTTTTTACGATCTGGCATCGAGGAGCGGGACGTGGGCGCTCTTTGTACCCCGTTGATCAGCTAAACTTCACAAGTCATGTCGCCAGCACCACCCGGTCCTGTAGATTCATTCTCTACAACATTAGGAAAATTAGACCTTTCCTATCAGAGCACTCTACGCAAATTCTAGTCCAGGCTCTTGTCTTGTCCAAACTGGATTATTGCAACGCTCTACTGGCTGGACTCCCTGCCTGCACAACCAAACCTCTGCAGCTGATCCAGAATGCAGCGGCAAGAGTGGTCTTTAATGAACCAAAGAGAGCGCACGTAACTCCTCTATTCATTAGGTTACACTGGCTCCCGGTTGACGCCCGCATCAAGTTCAAAGCTATGCTCTTGGCCTACAAGACCACCACTGGTTCTGCCCCCTCATATCTTCACTCACTAATACAGACATACGTTCCTACCAGATCCCTGCGCTCTGCAAATGAACAACGTCTGGTGGTACCGTCCCAAAAAGGTAAAAAATCCCTCTCACGTACCTTCTCTGGCTCTGTTCCACATTGGTGGAATGATCTACTGCTGCTACAAGATCAGCAGATTCTGTAGCCATCTTTAAAAAACACCTGAAAACACATCTCTTCCGTCAACACCTGACTGACAAACACTGAGTTCTACTTCCTTTCTATCAATTCCTTTTTTCAAAAAAAGAAAAAAAATTCTCTTATCCTTAGCTTTGTAAACTGTGCTGGGTTTAAACTGACTAGTTTTTTGTGCACTTATGCTTTTTGTACCTTGTGTTGTTAAAATTGCTTCCATTGTTTTCCTCACTTGCAAGTCGCTTTGGATAAAAGCGTCTGCTAAATGACTAAATGTAAATGTTAGAGCACGGCAACACTGTGAGAAAACTCAATGTCATTTTTGACCCCCCTCTATCTCTGCAGCGGACAATGTCCTTTAGTACGTACTGACCTTTACTGACAGGATGCCGAGTATAAGGAAGACCTTTTTTTTAAGACCTAAAAAAAACCAAAAGGTTTTTGTGTGTATCAAAATTTGTGGTCTTAGTTAAAAGCCTGGCAGCTGTATTTTGGACCATTTGTAGTCTGTGAGTACATTTCCTCGGCAGTCCAGAGAATAATGCATTGCAATAGTTCAGCCTGGATGTGACAAAGGCATGTGAGATGTTAAGGCAATGTTTAGGCGGTGCTGGTTGTGTGAGCTCAGTGGCCTTGTCCTTGATGGGAGTACGGGGAGTACCAGGTGGATAAGATAAGACCCAGCTCGAGAGAAGGGACATTGGGCATAGGGAAGGGAGACAGAAATTTGTAATATATTATATCATATATTTTGATCTTTGGTAATTTATCTGGCTCATCCTTGTGGGTTTTTCTTTGCCTCCCAAACAATTTTCCTGGCAGTTGTGGCTGAAATTTTTGTTGGTCTTTCTAACCTTGGTTTCAACAAAATCCCTCAATTTGAACACTGCTGATTGGAATTCTCAATATCCATTTTCTGTTTTCTACAGTTCAGTTATCTTTTCCTTTGACAATTCTTTTGCTTTTCCCATGACTCAGGATCCATAAACGTCAGTGCAGAACTGACCCAGGACCCCAGAAACTCACTGACCTTTTATTTACACACACTGATTACAAGCAAACAGATCACAGGTGAGGATGGTTACCTTTAGTAGCCATTCAAACCTGTTTGTGTCAACTTGTGTTCATGTTATCAGGCCAAAATCACCAGGGTATGTCAACTTTTTATCAGGGTCATTTGGGTAGTTTGTTGTCATTATGATTTAAAAAGAGTAAACACAATTGTTTGACGATAAATGGCTTCACCCAACCACTAACTATGAAAGATTTTTGTGTTATCATTCATATTCTCTGAAAAATTGCCAAAAAAATTACAAATTCTGCCAGGGTATGTAAACCTATGACCTTAACTTTATATAAACACGAGCTGAAGTGCTGTAGGGCAGCCCATATATGCACGTTAGTTTGGCTTCTCAACCCTTACATTTACATTTATTCATTTAGCTGACGTTTTTATCCAAAGCGACTTACATTGTTCTAATGTAATTACCAGTGTTACAGCCACTGGAGGCAAGGTGGGTTAAGTGTCTTGCCCAAGGACACAACAACAGTATGAACTGTGGGGAGAGCAGGAATCAAACCACCCACCTTCCGGTTGAAGGACGACCTCTCTAACCACTGAGCTACTGCCGCCCCGATTTAATAAATGTTTGTCTCTAAATCTGCCGATTTAATAAATTAATGTCTCAAAGAGTTTGTTGTAAAATGAAACTATTTCTTAAATGTCTTACTAATTCTATACACAGTACTCACTATTACTGCCTAGGGGAAATCTTAGGCAATGTGTGTGTGAGTGTGTGTGTGTGTGTGTGGGGGTCTGATCTCGACTTTGCTTAGTGCCCCCAAATGGTACGCCCCTGGCTGTAAACACTAGCTTTACCTGGACTCTGGTGTGTTCAGAGCGGAGTTAGTGAGAGCTGCCTCTGGGGCTGTCCTGTACTCGCAGAGTATTGCCCGTTCACTGATTAAAAAGAGAGATCATCCTTTTATACAGTGGCTAAATTTCGAATGTAGCACTGGTCCTTGCTGGTCTAAACCATCTCTGTTGAGGTTTGATCAAACAATCTAGTAAATTATTTTAGGTCCTCATATAAAAGTTGGTTGATACATGTTATGCCTGGATGTTAATGTTTTTTTTTTTCAAATCTGTGTAAAAACAATAACAATAAATAGTTATTATATACTGTATATGATAAAATGATTATATGTTGAGGTGTTACAGCAAAATAACAACTTGCTGTGTGTAATATACAGTGCCTTGCGAAAGTATTCAGCCCCCTGGAATTTTGCGACCTTTTGCCACATTTCAGGCTTCGAACATAAAGATATGAAACTGTAATTTTTTGTGACGAATCAACAAGAAGTGGGACACAATCATGAGGTGGAACAAAATTTATTGGATATTTCAAACTTCTTTACCAAATAAAAAAACTGAATAATTGGGCGTGCAAAATTATTCAGCCCCCTTAACTTAATACTTTGTAGCGCCACCTTTTGCTGCGATTACAGCTGTAAGTGGCTTGGGGTATGTCTTTATCAGTTTTGCACATCGAGAGACTGAAATCTTTGCCCATTCCTCCTCGAGCTCAGTGAGGTTGGATGGAGAGCATTTGTGAACAGCAGTTTTCAGTTCTTTCCACAGATTCTCGATTGGATTCAGGTCTGGACTTTGACTTGGCCATTCTAACACCTGGATATTTTTATTTGTGAACCATTCCATTGTAGTGGGACACAATCATGAAGTGGAACGAAATTTATTGGATAGAGGTATACAAACCTGTAAGGAATTCTTTACGAAGGGCTCCTTCATCAGTGTATTTTTCTCCAATAAAAGAGAGTCGAAGGGGGTTCTTTGGAAAAGGCTTGCTTCTGTCTGGACCACTGCTTAAGACCCCTCTGATAAAGGTCCTCTCTTGTCACATTTATATTAAATGTTTTGGATTTGTCAACCTTTTCTCCAAGAGACTTTAGGATGTTACAACAATATTAGCTTTATAAAACAAGACAGCTACAAACGCAAACTCACAAAAATAGAATACCTGCTGTGGTGCTCAACAGGGTCTTCGGGTGATTCCGGTGTGATGCTGTTGATGTGGAGAGATTTTAAGGTTCAAAGGGATGGTCATGTGACAGACAAATCAAATTCTATATTGAATGAAATGTAGTAACTACCTCTCCCTCTGGCCACATATGCTGCATGGATATGAATGTAATCTTGTGTGAATTGTTTTTTAAATAATGGGCAAGACACCGATTAAAGACACAATTTCAAGCAAACAGAAAGAGATAATCATAAGAACCCCAATAACAATTTCACTAAGCAGGAAACATCAAGGTAGTTTGAGTGCATGTTTCTTTTGTTCAAATCCATACATCTACTCTAAAGATTAACTGAAAACAACACTCTAAATTTACACTGTAAATAATGATGTCAAGAAGAAGTCTGTGATTATCTTACATTGATCTCAGAGTCCACTGGATAACTGGATGCCTACAGGAATAGTCAATAAAAAGTCTTTGCACTTGCACATTGATAAAGCCCGGTCATATTCTTACATTGAAGAAGATACCATAGATACCAAGTGAGCGCGTCTGCAAGGGCAAACAGAACCAGGTTTGTCAACAGTTACAGGCAGTTAGCAGACAGGCATGTTCAGGTACTGCAATCTGTATTTGTTTTCAGATACTGTCTGTATTTCAAATGTGCAACAATCACATCATCAAATTAATCTTTAGTGGTTTTGTGGTGTCACAGATTGCCATCAGTGGTTGGACTAGAAGAGTCACAGAAAGATATAGAAGTGGACGTCCTTTGGCCACATCCCATGTGGATAGTGACTGTTAACTCCAGGAAAGAGGCCCCCCAAGTCTCCATAAAATTGACCAAATTGACCCATCGAAAATCCCTAACGTTTTGAGTAGTGTATATGAACTTTCTGTGTATACAATACCTCTTCAGTGACAGGTGTTGTGGTACATGTCTCAACATGGAGCGTGAGGAGCTCAACTGGAATGTGTTCCATGCATGTCACACATCTGGCTTTTGGCATGGCCTAGAACTCTTTTGCTGTTAAGGTCAGGGGTGTAAGGTCAAATCTCTGTTGGATCGCCATAATGTAAAGGCACCCTCTGCCTCCCCAAGTCTTCACTAGACTGCTGCCTGTGTAACCGTCCTCTTCTGGAGGGAGCTGGTTGAGCTTTTGTTGACCTGTTCCTCCTATTTTTGTTAGAACATAGAAGACTCATTTTATTATAAACAACACCTAAAAAATGTGTGTTGAGCTTTACCTACCCACAGCTTTGTAAAGCAACCAGCCCCCTTCTAGATCTTTCATCTTAGGATAACAGTCACAAAGACTCTCTGAGATCTGTGGAAGGGCATTAAAAATTACATTAAAAAAAAAAAACAAAAAAAAACAGGAGGTATCTATTAATTATTACAATGGCAGAATTGTAAAATGTTTTTGAAGCAAAGGTTGGGATTAATGTACAGAATATCCAGCTATAGTAAAGCCAGATTGATATGCATACTTTGTAAATTGTTTTATTAGAATTTCTAAATGATCAGTGTTCAGGTGAGCCCACAGATGTCCCAGAAATTACACGTAAATGTCAATACACATGACAACTGGTGTTACAGTACTTCTTTGTACTGTTTTTCTTCCTAACCCAGCCTGCAAAAGGGTTAGCTCCTTGGAAGTTTTGGGGGTTTTATCCGAGGATTTGTCCATAAGAAAAAAATGTACAGGTGGTACACCTGGCCTTTTTTTTATTTAAAGGGCTTTGATGTGTTTTGTTGTTTAAAAAGACCAGGGAAAGATCTACAAAACAATGGAAAGGAACGTCATAACTTCACTTTGGATTCAAACAACTGTCCCGTTGCATTCAAGTGTGCATTTGGCTCAAAAAAAAAACTGTATTGTATCCTTTTCACTATTTTCAAACCTGGCCATATTTTGCTGAATTGAAGTTGCGGAGCATGAGGGCGCCTCCCTTGGTGCCTGTAAATTATTTTGCAGTTTTGTCTCCTGCCTAGTACCCCTAGCTGTCTCTGCAGTGCTCTGTCCCTGAACTTTATTTTAAAATACATTCCATATTAGTAACCATCTCTAGACAATTTTCAAGTGTTACATTTTCAATTGCCAAAACTCTCTAAAACAGCTGTATAACAGTAGAGGGTAATTGATCAACTCAACCCTGTTTCAAATAGTGCTGGGAGGTATGTGATTAATAAACATTTAGCTCAAAATACTTAGCTGGATCACGTGTAGATCGCAGGATATTCAGCCAATTTTTTTTTACAAAAACAAAATTAATGTAATGTAAATATGATTCATGTGAGGTTGATATAGTGTAATTACCTTGTTTAAATCCGCCATTTTAGAAAAATATACTAAAAAAATGTTAGAACAATGGCAATTAAAACAATGGCAAAATATGACACACACACAAATAAAAATAAAGATTACACCTCTAGCATGTGTTTGCTTGTGACAAAGTGGGTTTGTCCCATAGTTCACCTTTAGTTTATGTAGTTGTTCATTTCACACATGTGTTAATTTACAATCAATGCCATCTCCAGGGGAGGGGCCTTACCTGCTGGGAGAGTATAAAAGCTGACTGGGAGTAATTGAGAGGGGAGGTAGTCTGGTACACGTGGGGTTTCTGCAGTTGTGTTAATTTCTGTTGCTTTAGACTTAGTTAAGCTCAGTTATGGTTTTGTAAATATGTATTATTTTTCCACGTTTACCACGGCACAAAATAAATTGGGTTTGACGGGAATATTCCTTGAGTCTGCCTCCTACTTTTGACCACTTTGGCCAGCTTCCCCACATCGCTGTCGTTTATTTGCATGCTAAACAAACAGGCGCTAAAGTTAACTTACGAAATATATGGAAAACCAGCCAAAGCTAAGCTAAAGCTAACTTACTAAACGGACTTATTAAACGGACTTGCAACATGTGCAGCATGTTTTATGCATACATACACACATCCATATATATATATATATATATATATATATATTAGGGTCAGTGCCACCTGTGGTTCCCGCCCCCAATCCGCCAAAAGTCTTTCTACGAGCGTGCAGTCTATTTCCTCGCACGGGGGAGAGTTGGCCTCGAGCGCTGCAGCTGATCATCAAGCGCAGAGCAGAGACTGTTTGCGTGTGCGTGTGGGTTTTTATTATGCCTGTAGATTTGTGTAGAGCTTGCGCTTGCTTAAATTGTGTGCGTGAACCGATAATAAGCGCGTGGAGAGTTCATATCTGCACGCGTGAATTGAAATAATAAGTTTTCCCCTTGTGTACACACAATGATCTGCAGCACTTCGAGACATGTGTAACACAGTATTCCAGTTTCTGCCTGATTGCTTGTGACCGTACAAACATTTGTTTAGTCTACATACCAGTTTAAAGTTGCTCTATGTAAATCTCACAGTCAATGAGTGCTTGCTGCAAGATCAGGTCCTCCTGTGTTGCCTTCTGCATCAGGATTCTGACACTTGTCCTGTCAGCAGTGGGTGAGAATGTCTTTTTATTGTCAGTCCCTGCTTTCTGCTTGTATCCTTTTACTACAATTCGCTCCTTGTATTTGTTAGATTAATGTTTGTTTTAAGCATAGACCTATCTTCCTCCGAGTGCTTGTTTACCTGGTGGTAATTGGGTCAGTTTGAATGTCTCATTTTCTTTCAGAGATCACATCTCCTCGTCCATGGCATTTTTCCACAGTCTTAACTAATAATGATAATGTTCCTGCCTCCTGGTAAGTTTTTTTGGAATGTCACACACTGCTTGATAACAATAGTCCACACAAGTTTGTAATTTGTCTATTGTGTCATGAGTCTCTAAATCTTTTAGATAAGCTGCTTTCTGCTTTATTCAGTTGGTTCATCCCATAGATTGTAAATAAACATGGATGTTGTGTGTCTTCAGCGATATTGGCCTTACCACAGGGCAATAAAATGGCAGTTACAGCTGGGCTTTTCTGGTGTTACTGCATAGTAAAACAATAGTTTTCAGATAGCATAAACAGACGTATTAATCAAACCCTTCCCCCACCAGAGTTGTCATGTAGTAAAAACCTAGCTCTAGAGACCAGAGCCATCTTTTGTACCAGGCTGTAAACATGAGTTTTACACTTGCCTGCCCTCTAGTTGGCGGAGGTATATCGCTGTATGGTGGAACCCTTACTCAAGGCACTTTTAAGAGGTTCCATGAGAGAGGCTTGGTTCCTCTTCATCATAGTCTCAGTATTTCCTTCTGGTTGCACAGTCCCAGCTTGTTCACACAAAACCTCAGGATAACTTTCTGCAATGTCTTTAGGTTCACTTGTGTTTTCATCTTTCTCATCACTGTCACAAACTTTGTCATTTCTGATGTCATATCCCATCTGTGGCTCAAAAGTGTGTGTTTATTTCTCTTTACTTCTCCTGGTTGTAGTTTTGTCAAAAATATCGATATTTCGATAAATATCGATACTGAAATATCTCAAACGATACGATACTAATTCCCCGAAGTATCGATACCGAGTATCGATATCGAGTTTTTTTTTTACTTGCACTATTGGTTTCTGAATGTATGACAATCTGAGAGGCCTTTGAACAAGTGCACTACATCAGGGGTCTTCAAAAGGCGGACCGCAATCTGGACCGCAAGACATTATTCATAATTACAAGCGCATTGTGTAAAACATATTTTTGAACCGGCACTTCTAGGACAGCTACGTCAACACGCGCGGGTCCTCAGGTTACTATGGTTACGGACAGAGCAGCGGGAAATTTCAACATGTTTACCATAGCCTGATAATGCGTTAGAAACAACTAAAATGTAAAAGTTGAGCCTTGGCAAAACATAATAAAGATTTACTGATGTTATGGACGGAGAGGGAATGTTTATTTTAATCAGAAAATACAGCTCCTCAGCTCCGTGTCAGTGTCAAAGCTGAACAGTCCTTTATCCTCTAGTCCCGGGCTGCTTTGATAATCAGAGAAGACTCTAGCTCAGCGGGAAGTGAGGACGTCTAATAATATGGTGAGTTGTACATTTGTCTGTCAACTTCTTTATTCTGTCGTAGGTTAAGTATTGACTCGTTTGTCGCATATTTGACCTCATTTACAAACAACGTGAGTAATTAGCTCACGCAATTTGCGTTCATTTGAACCTAACACATGTTCATTTGGGTGATTAAAACAGAAAAGGTGTGAAAGGAGGGTTTGAAGATGAGTGACACATGTTAAGTCTTCCTTAAGTTGTGTCAGTTTCTGTGTGAATCCTAAATCCTGTTACAGAACTAATCATAAGCATTTTAATTAAAATGTTACCCCACACGGGGAAAATACAGGAAATAAATTTTTCTATTCTAAATTTTGAAAATGTTTAAAGATGAACCTGATAATTAAACAATAACAGTTCATTATTGGCAACAGATAATGCTAAAGAAAAGCTCAGTACTTTTTCCCTTGTTCCTGTTGTTTTCAGAGGAATGACAATAGGAAGAGATGAATTATGACAGGCATCTTTGTCACATTTGTTTAACAAATATGTTTTGGCTTGAATTGATGATTTTGTATTTAAAATGTTCTCACACATGTTTTAAAAGGAGTACTAGGCATAATATGCAGGATTCCAGGCTGTTGTCAATTAACCACCAGGTCCTGAGCTTTAGCTTTAGCCTCTTTTGATTTTGTAGTATTTTTTCTTTTGTCTGTGACAAACATCCTTTTCATGTAAACAAAGGATAAAATACAGAAAACAGTGGATTATCAACATTCATCTCCATATTGTTTAAGAGGCTGTAGGTGTGGAATAAATGAGACTTTACTTTAAAGAATTATATTCAAACACATATCCTTTTATTTAAAATTTCTGGACCCCTCACGGTGAGGAAAGTTAACCAAGGTCCAAGCGGACCTCGGCTGATTTTAATTGAAGACCCCTGCACTACCTCAAGACATTTTTGTTAATGTAAAATATACCTCATTGTCATGTTCTATCTATCTATATTTATTACTTTAAATAAAAAAAAAAAAAAATAATATTGTGACAGTTGTTTTCCCTTTGGTATCGAAAATGGTATCGAATATCGATATTTTTGAAGGTATCGTATCGAAGTTAGAAATTCCAGTATCGTGACAACACTACCTGGTTGTGAATTTTACCGATCTGTGCTTTAGGAGTTCACATCTGGAATCTAATTTGCCTTTTTTATGATTGTATCTGAAACATGTCAATCCAAATCTTTGCATCTGAGACACATTTGGTGGTTTTCCTGTGAGTAAAATGTCTACTGTTTTCTTTGTTCGTCTGTAATAACATCTGTTCCTTACATGGGCAGCTGTCTGAATAGCATAGTTTCACAATTTGTCTGGTAACGTTTTGATCAGCAAGCATCTAGCCATATCATGCAGTGTTGGCCAGCTTCTCTCTGCTGTGCCGTGTTGGTGGGGCGAGTAAGGTGTCTGATTTTATTCTTTTTTAACAATGTCTGAAAGTCTCTGTTTGTAAACTTGATAAGTGCCGTTATCTGAGCGTACTTTACTTCTCCATAGGGTGAGATGTTTGCTAAGAACTTATCTGTAGCCTGAGAGATGCCTGTAGCATCACTCGTGGACTTTAGGAAGTACACTAATATGGTACCTGAATTGTTATCTGTGAAAGACTGTGCATATTTGTAACCATCTATGCTCACTGTTTTCATTGGGCCTGCCAGTTCAGTATGGAAAAGTTCCAGGGGTTTCTTTGCTTTACGGTCTGGCTCCCTACTTCTTGTTTGAGTCAATTTGCCTTGGGTACAGATTCCACACATATGATCTACCTTTACAGGACTCCCTTTTATCTTCATACCTTTAACTACATTTTGGAGCTTGATTCTTTATAGTTGGTCACTTACATTGGTCACTATCTGTATCAAAAGTAGGTGGATAATACATTTTCTCATACTCATAAATGTTATAACTGTATCTCTTGTTCCTAGCTGCAGTCCGAAACAGAGCGGCCCAAGCCCGGGCTTACCACAGATTTCGCTGGATGGACGGAACAGCAACTTGTCTCTGGCTGAAAGCCACTGGCTGCCATAAAGGGAGACATACCAGTGGCAGAGCAAAACAGGGAGTTGTGGGCATATTTAATCCAGGGGAGGTGGGTGGACCACAAGAATGGGTGATGACTGGTAACACAAGAAAGAGCAGCCCCCAGATCTTGGTTTGCCCACTCCGTCTGACCATTGGTTTATGGATGGTACCCTGAAGACAGACAGCAGAGGTGTAAAGTACTTGAGTAAATGTACTTTGTTACTGTACTTAAGTATTTTTTGGCTACTTTGTACTTGTACTGAGTATCAAAAATATAAGCAACTTTTACTCTCTACTCAACTACATTTTTGATTGAATATTTGTACTCTTTACTCCACTACATTTGAACTGACACTTATCGTTACTCGCTACATTGTGTTTGTGCACGTCAAGTCGACTTTGTCTGCCGTGGCTTGTTTCTAGGATATAAGAGGTGATGTCGCCATCTGCAGGCTATTGAAGGTACTGGATGGTTTTTGCCTACATGTGTTACTCCGTTGTGAACGTGAATTTGCAGCCTGCTGAACGCCAGGTGTTTCACATAAATTAGCGATGGCTGCAGCCACTGATGAAGCCGAAGCCAGCTCTTCATGTAGTGCCAGCACTGATTTGACTTTTTTGTTTTTGTTTGTCCATTTTACTGAAAATACCTTTTTTTAATGTTTTACTTATGCCTTTTTGAGCACTTGAGTTTGACTTGGACAGACTTGTTTAATCTCTGTTTTTGTTGCCATGTCGAAATATTGAGGTGTTCAATTTATTTTCTATATTAGGAAGTAAAACCTCATAAATAAACTTTCTTGTTTTTTACTGACCTACAATATCTCTTTGTGTTGAGGTCTAGTGCATCTTTGAGCCAACATTCAGTACGAGTAAAATACTTAAGTACTTTTAAAATGGGCTACTTTAAGACTTTTACTCAGGTCGTATTTAAATTGGTGACTTGTAAAAGTAGTAATTTTTACAGTAAGGAATCTGTACTTTTACTCACGTATGGCTTTCAGGTACTCTTTACACCTCTGGACAAAAGGCCTTCCACACTAGCAAGGAAAACAGCGGGCCTCTGTCTGAAACAATGTCTTGTGGTATGCCATGTAGTCTAAAAACATGTTGGATGAGCATATTGGCAAGGGTAGCCTTGCTACGGGAAAAGATGAAGCAGGTAGATATAAATTCCTTGGTGTCAGATGTCATCAAAAGCCACCAGAACCCCGCTGGGCTATAGGATTGGGAGCTTGCGCAGAAGTAGCCAGAAAGGTTGTAGCTTTGTCCAGACGGCCACCAAGTCACAATGGAGTCCCGATTAGGCAGAGAGTCCATGATTTGGCGGAGGGCCTCCTCATGCTGTCCAACTTGAGACCCTTGCAAAGATTAAGCCTACTTAAAGTGCTCAGCTTATTCATAATTCTGTTAAATTCTTTATAGGTGGACCCCAAAGGCAGAGGCAGAGCCAGAAATCAAGTTCAGACTATGTGACTGTGCTATTGACCTTCTTGCCGGTGCTACTCTGCCTTCCAGCCACCTTTACAGCTTGTCCAGACCTGAACATGAAGCCATGGAAAGGTACATCAAGGACTCACTAGATGCAGTTATTATTCGTCCTTCATCCTCCATTCCTTGATCCTCATGTTATATGTGTTCACATACAATGTGACGGAGAATACCGTGAGCAGAAACTCACACCTTAGAAGCAAGAGAGCAGCTCCCTCAGGTTCATTAGATAGCCACATATACATCAACAACATCGGTGTTCATCAAGGTGTCTCTAATGAATATAATGCTAGAAATTCGATTGCATAATATATTCTTGAGACAATTTATACAAATGTGAATTGGATTAGCTATATTTATTACAACCAACCAGGCCTTTTAAAATTAACTTCACACTCTAGCAAATGAATGAGTGTTTTGTTGTAGAGGACTTAATCTAGACCTGGTTTGAAAAAATGTTTGGATAATTGACTGGGATTTTAAAATTTGTATTGATATACATATACTTGTTGCACTTCCATGTCTGATAACTTTTGCGTGTGTTACATTCCATGTATTCGGAGCTTGTTGGTGAGATCGATGGATGGTCTGGGGGACATCATGGTTTGCATGTACACCAACGGGACAACAGCTCCATGACTGATCATACTAAGTCCTAAAGGGGCGTATGGTTCACTAAATTTATTATGCTTAGTATAATTGATTTGAATTATTCTGAATGTATATGTCTCACTCCATGTTTTGTTTCTTTTCGTTTCAGGGACAGAGATGGATAGGCAGGGTCAGGACGGAGCTCTGAGTCCGAATGGGTTGACCAGTTCATCTCCAGCATTTCTGAATTTTATTTGTTGTTTTGGAGTGATTCTGTGTCTCTGATTTATTGAATTTTTGATGTTACCAATGGATTCATCAGTTTTACTTTCTTGTCTCGGTTCCTATAGTGGTTACACTGCTAAAATAGTATGTTATACATTGATGTATTTATTGTCTTTCATTTTATGGTCAAACCTCCTCAAAAGTGAATTGACACCGCCTACGGCAGATGGGGTGGGCTCCTGCCATAAAATACAATTCACACCCAAAAATATTTTGTTTTATGCTAATGTTCTATCAGCATAAAGAGGAGGAAGATGTCATAGTAATTCTATATTATATATTATGCTCTCACCTTTGCTCCAGTTCAGATGCTTATCCACATACAAGTATGACTTAATGTCTTTAGCTGTATCTCCTATTGGCGTCAGGCTAATCAAGACAAACAAGACAAAGACAGGACTTTGCACTACATCTAATCATTGTTCAGGGACACTCTGTCCTGTTCACTTAGAGGCATATACACATAAACTTATTCACATCTATGACTGACACGTCAGCTCATTACACGTCCATCCACGAGCCTGGAGCTGAGAGGTACATAATGTACATCTATAAAAACTTCATGTGTTGAAGAACATGTGAAGCAAATCACCATGTACTTGTACATGTGTCTGATTTGTTTAATTCTTGCAAGAATTAAACCGGTCTTCTATTCCTAAATTTACCATGTACAGTCTCTGTTGTCTCGTTTGTGATCCAAACCTAATAATTATTTTAACAGGTGGGTGTTACATTACATTAAACATTTCATTAAACATTACACCTGCAATGCCCACTAACCTCTGAGACTTTTTACTCTAGAAAACACTTTCCTTAAACATTACTGTAGCTAAAGTGCATGTGTTAGTTTTATATTTGTATATTTGTCATCTGTAAATCATGACGACAGTAAACAGGTAAATGTTTATGTCAGGTTTTCAACATGACAGACATTACCTCTAACCCAGTACAGTTCACATTTACTAAAGTATTATATTTAGGCAAATGTCAGTTCATATCAAAGTCCACTATTTTCTAAAAACAGTCCTTACACACACAGTAACATACAGTGAGCTGCTGAATAAAAGACCAAGATTAATGTTGTCATTTGTTCTGTGATTAACAGTAAATCTCATGAACAGAGGAGACCGGTCCCAACATAAGTTTTTACTTTGTAAGTCCAGGACTGTCCAGTCTAGTCCAGTCCAGTCTAGTCCAGTCCAGTACTGTCTAGTCCAGTACTGTCCAGCCAAGTCCAGTACTGTCCAGTCTAGTCCGGTCCAGTCTAGTCCGGTCCAGTCTAGTCCAGTCCAGTACTGTCTAGTCCAGTACTGTCCAGTCTAGTCCGGTCCAGTCCAGTCTAGTCCAGTACTGTCCAGTCCAGTCCAGTCCAGAACTGTCCAGTCTAGCCCAGTCCAGTCTAGTCCAGTCCAGTACTGTCTAGTCCAGTACTGTCCAGTCTAGTCCGGTCCAGTCTAGTCCAGTCCAGTCCAGTCTAGTCCAGTCCAGTACTGTCCAGTCTAGTCCGGTCCAGTCTAGTCCAGTCCAGTCTAGTCCAGTCCAGTACTGTCCAGTCTAGTCCAGTACTGTCCAGTCCAGTCTAGTCCAGTACTGTCCAGTCCAATCCAGTCTAGTCCAGTCCAGTCTAGTCCAGTCCAGTCCAGATTCTAGAGAAAGAGACGAGAGGTGACTGCTGACACTTTCTCTTTGTTTCTGTCCCAAAGATGATTAGTTCAGTCTTGTCTCTGTTCAGTTGGAGAAAATTATTTTGCATCCACATGTCAATCTATTCGATGCAGTGACACAGTGAATGGATTGGTCCATTTTCACCTGCTGTGAGTGAAATGTAAATCTGAGTGTCATCTGCATAATAAGATAAGATAGATTTCATACAGAAAATATAATTCTAAATGATCAACTTTATAATTCTTTACAACATACAGTTTATATTTACGTGGATATCTATTAATAATATAGCAGTTTAGTACTATTGCTAGCTGTAGATGTGTTTCTGAACAAAAATGACAAACAGTGATAAGTAAAGTGGAAGAATATTTTTTAAAATGTAGATATTGGTGTAAAAGTGAAATTTAACTGAATTAGAGCAGCAACCAGAGGGCGGCGATAACACAGGGACTCTGAAGGAGCAGCGATGCTAAGTTTAGCTCAGGTCTCTGTTGGAGCTTTGCCACTGTCTGGAGGGAGCGAGCACGTGATCAATGAACAAGCGAGCTTCTGTAATAAGTTACAGTTACACACTCCCAAAAAGTAATTGAGTTAGTAACTCTTGTAAAAGTAATTAGTTACTCAGCAAAGTAACTGAAGTTAAAAAAATTTATGTTCTATAACGCTATTACGTTTTATAACATCTTTAACATCAAAGATATTTCTATTAACTGATTAAAGAATAAAAACATTATCTACTGTATTTTAGAACATTTGGTATTTATTTGAACTCAATACTGTAAGGAAGGACTGAGGACTCAAATGCTCAAGGGTTGAAACTGAGCCAAGGACCGAGACTGAGCTGTGGAACTGGGCTGAGGGCTTGAGTCAAGCCGGAGAGCTGGAACAAGAGCTGGAACAAGGGCTGGAACAAGAGCTGGAACAAGAGCTGGAACAAGAGCTGGAACAAGAGCTGGAACAAGGGCTGGAACAAGAGCTGGAACAAGAGCTGGAACAAGAGCTGGAACAAGGGCTGGAACAAGGGCTGGAACAAGAGCTGGAACAAGGGCTGGAACAAGAGCTGGAACAAGGGCTGGAACAAGAGCTGGAACAAGAGCTGGAACAAGAGCTGGAACAAGAGCTGGAACAAGAGCTGGAACAAGAGCTGGAACAAGGGCTGGAACAAGAGCTGGAACAAGAGCTGAAACAAGAGCTGGAACAAGAGCTGGAACAAGAGCTGGAACAAGAGCTGGAAAAAGAGCTGGAACAAGGGCTGGAACAAGAGCTGGAACAAGGGCTGGAACAAGGGCTGGAACAAGAGTTGGACCAAGGGCTGGAACAAGAGCTGGAACAAGAGCCGGAACAAGGGCCGGAACAAGGGCCGGAACAAGAGCCGGAACAAGAGCCGGAACAAGGGCCGGAACAAGGGCCGGAACAAGAGCCGAAACAAGGGCTGGAACAAGGGCTGGAACAAGGGCTGGAACAAGGGCTGGAACAAGAGCTGGAACAAGAGCCGGAACAAGGGCCGGAACAAGAGCCGAAACAAGGGCCGGAACAAGGGCCGGAACAAGAGCCGAAACAAGAGCCGAAACAAGGGCTGGAACAAGGGCTGGAACAAGGGCTGGAACAAGGGCTGGAACAAGAGCTGGAACAAGAGCTGGAACAAGGGCCGGAACAAGAGCCGAAACAAGGGCCGGAACAAGGGCCGGAACAAGAGCCGAAACAAGGGCTGGAACAAGGGCTGGAACAAGGGCTGGAACAAGAGCTGGAACAGGAACAAGGGCTGGAACAAGGGCTGGAACAAGAGCTGGAACAAGAGCTGGAACAAGAGCTGGAACAAGAGCTGGAACAAGGGCTGGAACAAGAGCTGGAACAAGGGCTGGAACAAGGGCTGGAACAAGGGCTGGAGTCAAGCCGAGAGCTGGAACAAGGGCTGGAACAAGGGCTGGAACAAGGGCTGGAACAAGAGCTGGAACAAGAGCTGGAACAAGAGCTGGAACAAGGGCTGGAACAAGGGCTGGAACAAGAGCTGGAACAAGGGCTGGAACAAGGGCTGGAACAAGGGCTGGAACAAGAGCTGGAACAAGAGCTGGAACAAGGGCTGGAACAAGAGCTGGAACAAGAGCTGGAACAAGAGCTGGAACAAGGGCTGGAACAAGAGCTGGAACAAGGGCTGGAACAAGAGCTGGAACAAGGGCTGGAACAAGGGCTGGAACAAGAGCCGGAACAAGAGCCGGAACAAGAGCCGGAACAAGAGCCGGAACAAGGGCCGGAACAAGGGCCGGAACAAGGGCCGGAACAAGGGCCGGAACAAGAGCCGGAATAAGGGCCGGAACAAGGGCCGGAACAAGAGCCGGAACAAGAGCCGGAACAAGGGCCGGAACAAGGGCCGGAACAAGAGCCGAAACAAGGGCTGGAACAAGGGCTGGAACAAGAGCTGGAACAAGAGCTGGAACAAGAGCTGGAACAAGAGCTGGAACAAGGGCTGGAACAAGGGCTGGAACAAGGGCTGGAACAAGAGCTGGAACAAGAGCTGGAACAAGAGCTGGAACAAGGGCTGGAACAAGGGCTGGAACAAGAGCTGGAACAAGGGCTGGAACAAGGGCTGGAACAAGGGCTGGAGTCAAGCCGGAGAGCTGGAACAAGGGCTGGAACAAGGGCTGGAACAAGGGCTGGAACAAGAGCTGGAACAAGAGCTGGAACAAGGGCTGGAACAAGGGCTGGAACAAGGGCTGGAACAAGAGCTGGAATAAGGGCTGGAACAAGGGCTGGAACAAGGGCTGGAACAAGAGCTGGAACAAGGGCTGGAACAAGGGCTGGAACAAGGGCTGGAACAAGGGCTGGAACAAGGGCTGGAACAAGAGCTGGAACAAGGGCTGGAACAAGAGCTGGAACAAGGGCTGGAACAAGAGCTGGAACAAGGGCTGGAACAAGGGCTGGAACAAGAGCTGGAACAAGGGCTGGAACAAGAGCTGGAACAAGGGCTGGAACAAGGGCTGGAACAAGAGCTGGAACAAGGGCTGGAACAAGGGCTGGAACAAGGGCTGGAACAAGAGCTGGAACAAGAGCTGGAACAAGGGCTGGAACAAGGGCTGGAACAAGAGCTGGAACAAGAGCTGGAACAAGAGCTGGAACAAGGGCCGGAACAAGAGCCGGAACAAGGGCCGGAACAAGGGCCGGAACAAGGGCCGGAACAAGAGCTGGAACAAGAGCTGGAACAAGAGCTGGAACAAGAGCTGGAACAAGGGCTGGAACAAGGGCTGGAACAAGGGCTGGAACAAGAGCTGGAACAAGAGCTGGAACAAGAGCTGGAACAAGAGCTGGAACAAGGGCTGGAACAAGAGCTGGAACAAGGGCTGGAACAAGGGCTGGAACAAGGGCTGGAGTCAAGCCGGAGAGCTGGAACAAGGGCTGGAACAAGGGCTGGAACAAGGGCTGGAACAAGAGCTGGAACAAGAGCTGGAACAAGAGCTGGAACAAGGGCTGGAACAAGGGCTGGAACAAGAGCTGGAACAAGGGCTGGAACAAGGGCTGGAACAAGGGCTGGAACAAGAGCTGGAACAAGAGCTGGAACAAGGGCTGGAACAAGAGCTGGAACAAGAGCTGGAACAAGAGCTGGAACAAGAGCTGGAACAAGGGCTGGAACAAGAGCTGGAACAAGGGCTGGAACAAGAGCTGGAACAAGGGCTGGAACAAGGGCTGGAACAAGAGCCGGAACAAGAGCCGGAACAAGAGCCGGAACAAGAGCCGGAACAAGGGCCGGAACAAGGGGGAACAAGGGCCGGAACAAGGGCCGAACAAGAGCCGGAATAAGGGCCGGAACAAGGGCCGGAACAAGAGCCGGAACAAGAGCCGGAACAAGGGCCGGAACAAGGGCCGGAACAAGGGCCGGAACAAGAGCCGAAACAAGGGCTGGAACAAGGGCTGGAACAAGAGCTGGAACAAGAGCTGGAACAAGAGCTGGAACAAGAGCTGGAACAAGGGCTGGAACAAGGGCTGGAACAAGGGCTGGAACAAGAGCTGGAACAAGAGCTGGAACAAGAGCTGGAACAAGGGCTGGAACAAGGGCTGGAACAAGAGCTGGAACAAGGGCTGGAACAAGGGCTGGAACAAGGGCTGGAGTCAAGCCGGAGAGCTGGAACAAGGGCTGGAACAAGGGCTGGAACAAGGGCTGGAACAAGAGCTGGAACAAGAGCTGGAACAAGGGCTGGAACAAGGGCTGGAACAAGGGCTGGAACAAGAGCTGGAATAAGGGCTGGAACAAGGGCTGGAACAAGGGCTGGAACAAGAGCTGGAACAAGGGCTGGAACAAGGGCTGGAACAAGGGCTGGAACAAGGGCTGGAACAAGGGCTGGAACAAGAGCTGGAACAAGGGCTGGAACAAGAGCTGGAACAAGGGCTGGAACAAGAGCTGGAACAAGGGCTGGAACAAGGGCTGGAACAAGAGCTGGAACAAGGGCTGGAACAAGAGCTGGAACAAGGGCTGGAACAAGAGCTGGAACAAGAGCTGGAACAAGAGCTGGAACAAGGGCCGGAACAAGAGCCGGAACAAGGGCCGGAACAAGGGCCGGAACAAGGGCCGGAACAAGAGCTGGAACAAGAGCTGGAACAAGAGCTGGAACAAGAGCTGGAACAAGGGCTGGAACAAGGGCTGGAACAAGGGCTGGAACAAGAGCTGGAACAAGAGCTGGAACAAGAGCTGGAACAAGAGCTGGAACAAGGGCTGGAACAAGAGCTGGAACAAGGGCTGGAACAAGGGCTGGAACAAGGGCTGGAGTCAAGCCGAGAGCTGGAACAAGGGCTGGAACAAGGGCTGGAACAAGGGCTGGAACAAGAGCTGGAACAAGAGCTGGAACAAGAGCTGGAACAAGGGCTGGAACAAGGGCTGGAACAAGAGCTGGAACAAGGGCTGGAACAAGGGCTGGAACAAGGGCTGGAACAAGAGCTGGAACAAGAGCTGGAACAAGGGCTGGAACAAGAGCTGGAACAAGAGCTGGAACAAGAGCTGGAACAAGAGCTGGAACAAGGGCTGGAACAAGAGCTGGAACAAGGGCTGGAACAAGAGCTGGAACAAGGGCTGGAACAAGGGCTGGAACAAGAGCCGGAACAAGAGCCGGAACAAGAGCCGGAACAAGAGCCGGAACAAGGGCCGGAACAAGGGCCGGAACAAGGGCCGGAACAAGGGCCGGAACAAGAGCCGGAATAAGGGCCGGAACAAGGGCCGGAACAAGAGCCGGAACAAGAGCCGGAACAAGGGCCGGAACAAGGGCCGGAACAAGGGCCGGAACAAGAGCCGAAACAAGGGCTGGAACAAGGGCTGGAACAAGAGCTGGAACAAGAGCTGGAACAAGAGCTGGAACAGAGCTGGAACAAGGGCTGGAACAAGGGCTGGAACAAGGGCTGGAACAAGAGCTGGAACAAGAGCTGGAACAAGAGCTGGAACAAGGGCTGGAACAAGGGCTGGAACAAGAGCTGGAACAAGGGCTGGAACAAGGGCTGGAACAAGGGCTGGAGTCAAGCCGAGAGCTGGAACAAGGGCTGGAACAAGGGCTGGAACAAGGGCTGGAACAAGAGCTGGAACAAGAGCTGGAACAAGGGCTGGAACAAGGGCTGGAACAAGGGCTGGAACAAGAGCTGGAATAAGGGCTGGAACAAGGGCTGGAACAAGGGCTGGAACAAGAGCTGGAACAAGGGCTGGAACAAGGGCTGGAACAAGGGCTGGAACAAGGGCTGGAACAAGGGCTGGAACAAGAGCTGGAACAAGGGCTGGAACAAGAGCTGGAACAAGGGCTGGAACAAGAGCTGGAACAAGGGCTGGAACAAGGGCTGGAACAAGAGCTGGAACAAGGGCTGGAACAAGAGCTGGAACAAGGGCTGGAACAAGGGCTGGAACAAGAGCTGGAACAAGGGCTGGAACAAGGGCTGGAACAAGGGCTGGAACAAGAGCTGGAACAAGAGCTGGAACAAGGGCTGGAACAAGGGCTGGAACAAGAGCTGGAACAAGAGCTGGAACAAGAGCTGGAACAAGGGCTGGAACAAGAGCTGGAACTAGGGCTGGAACAAGAGCTGGAACAAGGGCTGGAACAAGAGCTGGAACAAGGGCTGGAACAAGGGCTGGAACAAGAGCTGGAACAAGGGCTGGAACAAGAGCTGGAACAAGGGCTGGAACAAGAGCTGGAACAAGGGCTGGAACAAGGGCTGGAACAAGAGCTGGAACAAGGGCTGGAACAAGAGCTGGAACAAGGGCTGGAACAAGAGCTGGAACAAGGGCTGGAACAAGAGCTGGAACAAGGGCTGGAACAAGAGCTGGAACAAGGGCTGGAACAAGAGCTGGAACAAGGGCTGGAACAAAGCTGGAACAAGGGCTGGAACAAGAGCTGGAACAAGAGCTGGAACAAGAGCTGGAACAAGAGCTGGAACAAGGGCTGGAACAAGAGCTGGAACAAGGGCTGGAACAAGGGCTGGAACAAGAGCTGGAACAAGGGCTGGAACAAGAGCTGGAACAAGAGCTGGAACAAGGGCTGGAACAAGGGCTGGAACAAGGGCTGTAACAAGAGCTGGAAGAAGGGCTGGAACAAGGGCTGGAACAAGAGCTGGAACAAGAGCTGGAACAAGAGCTGGAACAAGGGCTGGAACAAGGGCTGGAACAAGAGCTGGAACAAGAGCTGGAACAAGGGCTGGAACAAGGGCTGGAACAAGAGCTGGAACAAGGGCTGGAACAAGAGCTGGAACAAGGGCTGGAACAAGGGCTGGAACAAGAGCTGGAACAAGGGCTGGAACAAGGGCTGGAACAAGAGCTGGAACAAGAGCTGGAACAAGGGCTGGAACAAGGGCTGGAACAAGAGCTGGAACAAGAGCTGGAACAAGAGCTGGAACAAGGGCTGGAACAAGAGCTGGAACTAGGGCTGGAACAAGAGCTGGAACTAGGGCTGGAACAAGAGCCGGAACAAGAGCCGGAACAAGAGCTGGAACTAGGGCTGGAACAAGAGCCGGAACAAGAGCCGGAACAAGAGCCGGAACAAGAGCCGGAACAAGGGCCGGAACAAGGGCCGGAACAAGGGCCGGAACAAGGGCCGGAACAAGGGCCGGAACAAGGGCCGGAACAAGGGCCGGAACAAGGGCCGGAACAAGGGCCGGAACAAGGGCCGGAACAAGAGCCGGAACAAGAGCCGGAACAAGAGCCGGAACAAGAGCCGGAACAAGGGCTGGAACAAGGGCTGGAACAAGGGCTGGAACAAGAGCTGGAACAAGGGCTGGAACAAGGGCTGGAACAAGAGCTGGAACAAGGGCTGGAACAAGGGCTGGAACAAGGGCTGGAACAAGAGCTGGAACAAGAGCTGGAACAAGGGCTGGAACAAGGGCTGGAACAAGAGCTGGAACAAGAGCTGGAACAAGAGCTGGAACAAGGGCTGGAACAAGAGCTGGAACTAGGGCTGGAACAAGAGCTGGAACAAGGGCTGGAACAAGAGCTGGAACAAGGGCTGGAACAAGGGCTGGAACAAGAGCTGGAACAAGGGCTGGAACAAGAGCTGGAACAAGGGCTGGAACAAGAGCTGGAACAAGGGCTGGAACAAGGGCTGGAACAAGAGCTGGAACAAGGGCTGGAACAAGAGCTGGAACAAGGGCTGGAACAAGAGCTGGAACAAGGGCTGGAACAAGAGCTGGAACAAGAGCTGGAACAAGAGCTGGAACAAGGGCTGGAACAAGAGCTGGAACAAGAGCTGGAACAAGAGCTGGAACAAGGGCTGGAACAAGAGCTGGAACAAGAGCTGGAACAAGAGCTGGAACAAGGGCTGGAACAAGGGCTGGAACAAGAGCTGGAACAAGAGCTGGAACAAGAGCTGGAACAAGGGCTGGAACAAGAGCTGGAACAAGGGCTGGAACAAGGGGATCCGACAAATCGATTGCAGTCTGCCATATGATATGCATAGGAATAATAACATAAAAAATAAATATTGAAAATTAAATTCAAGGGCAAAATTAAGACACACAAATGTAAACTTGTGTAAAAAGAAACAAAGGGAGACCTGGACATTAAGTAGTGCAAATCTCTGTACCTGTAAATTATTGCACAATAAACAAAACACAATCCAACTCTCTGTTAACATGATGTTCATTCTCAAAGAAAATGAATAATACATTATTATTATTATTATTATTATTATTATTATTACATAAATATATTATATAGCGCTTTTCCGGGGACGCAAATACGCTTTACATATCAATTATTCATTCACTCCACAGTCACACATTAATCTATACTAAAATACTCCTCATCTAACAACGAACATTGATTACAACCATCATTATGTATGGTCTGTAAATAATAAAGGTTTATTTTATAAACCTTTGTATAGTTATCAGCCACTGTAGGCCTAACATTAATATACAGTATTATTAACAAGGTTAAAATTAAAAAAAACTTGACAAGCATTAACGTTATGATCATATTCCAATAAAGAAACGAAAAGAAGGAAAAGAATCTAAATTTTTATAACAATTCCATGTATGAGTCATTTTCCACATTCTAGAGCGCTCTTGGGTTATTACCAGCTGGATAGCTCAGCTGGTAAGGACAGGGGACCCAGGTTTGAATCCTCCTTGGAACGCTATGAAAGTGAGGATTAGTTCTTTTCCAATTTATTGTACATGGCAGCCGTTGCTTCCAACACTGGCTATGGGTGGGGTCACACTCCTTATGTCCAGCCCCTTCTACAGTCACTGGTTAACAAGAATCAGTGAAAAAAATTTTCAAGGAGATGTTGAGAGAGAAGGACACTAATGACATCAAGACTAAATTGGAACAGGTAAGACAGACACAAACTCAACATTCCACTCCCCGTTTCATTCCTACATCCCAATTTATGTAGTCTAATCCTTTTAAAAGTTAGCCTGACACATTCACACCACATATTTCACCCATGAGTGGGCTCACAGACATGCAGCTCACAGACAACCCCATGAGAGAGGAAGTGACTTTTATGAGTCACACTATCCTTTATGACCAGGACAACTAAAACCACAAGACCCCCATTAGATGTACAATGACAAGGACTTTAGACCTACTTCAAGGATTTGGGATGGCCTGGAAAAACAGGCAGCAGAATATAATCAGGAGAGGTCTGGGTCCATGTTTCCACTTGTGGAAAGTAGAGATGCACAGGGCCAAGTATTAAAGACCCAGTATTCACCTTTAAAAGACCAGAAACTTATTACTACTATGCTCTCGGACATTACCAAAGGTGCAACTGCCTGGATAAAAGTATTCATCTCCATGGTCTCAGGAGAAAATACTGCATTGGGAGATTTAAGGTATTGCCAGGAGTGCGTGTGGCCAATATATGGGACATAGAGATTAATGCACACACAAAAGACTTACCTGATCATACTAGATTAAGCCCACAAATAAAACAATTGTGGTCGGACCTTGGAGCCACCTTTCCTCAAAAAAATGGATATGACCACATTACAGGACATGTCCAGAAATTCAGGAGAAATTCCTACTCGTTACTTCGACTGCTGTTTGAGTAATTGGGAACAAATGATGGACATGTCAGCATTAGATGCAGGCACGGAGCAACTGTTTAAATTCCATTTGACCACTGCCCAACCAGCACCCGTTAAGAGTGCACTAGAAGCTATAGTAGGGGCTTCCTTCCTCCATGCCCCTAAATACCATCTTATGTTAACTTTGTGTTGTGTACCAGCGCTGTACTTATACCTTTTTCTGAGTGGAATTAAACTGACAAACTTTACATTGGTTTTATAGTTTTTATTCTCGTAGTCATAGTTCAAACACTCGTATCGGAGTAAAAACACGAAAACCTGATACTAGATCTACAGCTAGATTTCTGTGTAAAGAAGTCTTTCCTAGATTTGGAATTCCTAAATGATTATCTAGTGACAATGGAACTGCTTTTGCATCAGCAGTGATGCGTCAGGCAATGAAAATGCTTGGGATCTGGCAAAGGTTTGGCTGTGTGTACGATCCACAGGCCCAAGGGGCTGTAGACAGAGCTAATGGTATATTGAAGGGAAAATTGATGAAGATAATAGCAGACAGTCAAAATAAGACTAATTGCTTTGACGCATTACCTTGAGCGCTGATGTGTATGAGATTGCAGTCCAATAGAATAACACATTTGACACCACATGAGGTGTTGACTGGGAGGCCATTCCCGGTCCCGAATTATAATGGTCCTGGGTAAAACACACCTTTGGAAAAATGGGAGAAAGGACTTATCAATTATTTACAACATTTAACAGAAATCCATAAGGTCATATTTCAACAGGTTAAAGCGGCTGGAGAGAACTCTGCTGAGATAGCAGCATCCTTGCAGCAGGTCAAGTCTGATGACTGGGTTTACATCAAAGTATTCCTAGGTGGTCTGGTCCATACCAGGTGCTGCTGTCCACTGAAAATGCTAAGAGTTTCTGGAAAGAAAGTGTGATATCATCTATTTTATTGTCGACCTGCAGACGCACCATTCAAGGTAAATCGAGAGAAAAATACAGACGAGCCAGTGATAAGAAGACGATCTCAGAGATTGAGAGACAAGCAAGAACAAAGTGTAAGCAGAACAGAGGTCCAGGTGGAACAGGATAATCACACAGACTCGGCTAATAGCTCTGGAACTTTGTCTGTGATCGTTGATACAGGATAAAAGAAGGGAAGAATAACAGGAAAAAGAAAGGAAATTCTGATCAAATTATTCAGAATGATGCAAAGGCCAAGGAGATGGAGCCATCGTTGCTTAAACACTGAATTATAAGACAGACAGATGGCAAGAAACAGGATGTTTTAAATGGAGAACAAAGGTTCTTATGACTGTAGCAATAGTTTTGACAATAATAGGACTGAATAATAATATAAGAGATAATGTGACGAGACTGAATTTGAACAAAGGAGATGTGCGCTTGCTTTAAGTTTACATGCAGCTGAAGCAGAGAATTTACCATTAGGAAACCGTTTAAATGTAAATTATGCAAGATCAAATGCTTTAAATCGGAATTAGATTATAGGATCAAATGAGACTGTCCATGGAGAATCAGAATACAGGCAGTGCAGGAGAGAAGGAGCTCTCACTTTAGAAATTGAATGTACACAGGATCAATGTAGGGATGTAATAATGGGAATTAAAATTAATAAGGAAGAAGCGATAACATTTGTGAAAATTAAAATAGGTAGTGTAGGGAGAAAAGAGAGGTTAATTTATTACGTCAGAATTAAGACAACTTCATTGGTCTATTTACATGCTTAAGAGTAAGGCTATAGAGCTCCAGACGTCACATGACTATATGCATTCTATCGAACATAATGGCCGGTAAAAAGCGAGTAAGATTTAATTAGCGCTAGTTTAGCTCTCAAATGGACAGAGTCATTTAGCACTTTAATACCACAGTTATTAAGTTACACTTCATTAAATCTTTATCCCAACCCTTACCATGCAGCAGGCGTGTATTTATTTAAAAAGTCTAGACCAATCACATAAACCTACAACACACAGGCTTTATTAGCCATAATCTAGCAGCTTGTTGCTGCTGCAACCCCAATGTCACTAAAACAGCAGTAATGTTAAAGTTTATAATGTGTGTAGGTCTATAAATGTAAAGAGATACAAACAAAATTGGTTGTTGCCAGAATCTGAAGCGTTTTTTTATTTGACATTGTTGGAGAATTATTCATACATAATGCCTTTAACCCAATTTAAGATCTTTACATTAATCCGTGACTATCTCTGTTAGAACTGTGTTCTGGTCAGAGGCCTCTCCGCACCAAAGCTGTGATTACATTATCTGTATCTCTGTAGTTCTGTCTCTGTTTAACAACTACAAAGTTAAAATAACATCATCTAACCAATGACGCAATACGAAGCTACATATACCATATTTCTCCAGAAGCATGAGACACTTGAACATGCAGTGTTTGTGTCTCCAGGCCTGTCTTGTTAGTGAATAAATCTCTCCTGCTCTAAATCATACAGTTTGTGTCTTTCAGTCTATTTTTGTTTCAAATTCAATAGGCTCCATAAAGGTGTTGAGCAGTTTTCCATAAGAGATCTTACTTGAATCTGAAGTAGTTGTACAACAGAATTACCGTAGGAACCAATCACTCCTCCTTGGTTAGTTTAGCTAGATATCCTGTTTAGCAACAACATAAAAAATAGTCTGTTTTTCACTTATCTGGAGCTAACTGTGTTGCACAACAATTATTTTAATGTTGTGCAATTGTGTTGCAGACACTAGCCTCATTAGCTTCATCTTAGCTAAATTGATTTTTGCAAATTAGCCATGTGTGTCCTTTGGTTTGCTTTTTTTCTTTGTTTTTTATAAAGATATTCTTTGGCATGTATAGTATTTATGGACTGTGAAAAGTATTCTCTGTTAATAGTGGTTCAGCTGACTAGAACCAGTCTGCTCTGCTTAAAGCAAAACTAAGTAACATTTTTACCTTGATAAACTGTGGAACAATGTTGCAGACCCTTGCCCGCTCCACTGCAGAGCGGAGCCCCGAGCTGCTCAGAAGAGCATGTGCGGGAAGTAAAAGATGGTGTGATAAAAGTCATCAATAAAGATGTGTGCCGGACCAAAACAAGTGTTTATTCATAAGAAGGACCAGAAAAGCCGTTTTTAAGATGGCACTGTGGGAGCAGCAGTGAGTAACAGCCTCACTGCCCTCTCTTTTCTTCTTTTGAGTTTTTTCTATTCTTTCATGGCGTGTTTTTCTGGTTTCCTTTAATGTAGTCAATTTGTGTTGCAATTCTGCACACAGGGGACTACTTTTATCACGTGCCTTTTGTTTTCTACTGTTTTCAGACCTTTTTGGAAGTTTGTTAGGGGACCCCATTGTTTACACCAACAATCAGCTGCTAGCGCTCAGCGGCACTGCTCGTCTCTACACAGGAGATTCCTGCAGAGATACGGAGACATAAAAGGCTGCAGAGCAGGTAGAACGACCCAGGAGAGGAGATGGAGGTACAAACCATGTACCCTTACCCTGGTAAAGATGGGTGGTTTTGGGGAATGTACGTTGTACGCTCACTCTCCAATTAGATGGACAAAGTCACAGGGCTGACCTGGCTGCCGCGGGAGTATCAGGAGAGCAGCCTGATGTGTTCACTGAGACCTGGCTCAATCTACTAATACCAGACTCTGTGGTCTCCCTGGAGGGTTTTAAACTTGTGCAGGCAGAAAGTGGTAAGAAGAAAGGCGGTGGTATGGCTGTTTTTGTCAATGAGAAATGGTGCAACCCGGCACACATCTATGTGAATGAACAACTGTGCACCAGAAACATTGAGTTACTTGTGTGTTGACATCCGGCTCTATTACATTTCAAGGAGTTCATGCACATTATTGTGTTTAATGTGTACATCCTTCCTTCGGCCGAATTAGCAACTGTGTGTGAGCTTCTTCACTGTAACCCGGAAGCTGACCCGGCACCGACAATGTCTCCTGCTCATCAGTGGAGACTTCAGTCACGCCTCACTCTCCCTCATTACCCAGTACGTGAAGAATAGAACGCTTAGACGTTCTGATCGCAATCTGGTTCATCTGTTCCCCAAATACACACCCAGGGTGAGAAAAGAGCCTGCAGAGAAGAAGTCTGTGAAAGCTTGGACGGATGAGGCCAGTGAGAGGCTGAGGGACTGTTTCCAGACTACCAACAAGGAAACACAGATCTCATGGACAGAACATTGACAGCCTGACACACTGAAAAAAAAGGTAAAGTAAAAGCATCTGGACTTTGTTTTTAAGGTGAAGACGTTTCGTCTCTAATTCCAAGAGACTTTATCAATTCAGAGATCAACTGGTAAGAGAGCTGAGCTTACTGTGGGGATCGAAAGTTTGGGCACCCCAGGTAAAAACTTTTATTAATGTGCAAAAAGACGCCAAGAAAAGATGGAAAAATCTCCAAAAGGCATCAAAAGACAGATTAGACATCCTTATGATAAGTCAAAAAAGTTAGATTTTATTTCCATCATTTACACTTTCAAAATAACAGAAAAACAAAAAAATGGTATCTGCAAAAGTTTGGGCACCCTGCAGAGTTAATACCTTGTACTGCCCCCTTTGGCAAGTATCACAGCTTGTAAATGCTTTTTGTAACTAGCCAAGAGTTTTTCAATTCTTGTTTGAGGTATCTTTGCCCATTCTTCCTTACAAAAGTCTTCCAGTTCTTTGAGATTTCTGGGCTGTCTGTCACGCACTGCTCTTTTAAGGTCTATCCATAGATTTTCAATTATGTTGAGGTCAGGAGATTCTGATTGCCATGGAAAAACCTTTAGTTTATGCCTCTTGATGTAATCCACCGTGGATTTTGAGGTGTGTTTAGGATCATTATCCATTTGTAGAAGCCATCCTCTCTTTAACTTCAGCTTTTTCACAGATGGCATCAAGTTAGCATCCAAAATTTGCTGAAATTTTATTGAATCCATTTTTCCTTCTACTCGTGAAATGTTCCCTGTGCCACTGGCTGCAATACAACCCCAAAACATGATCGATCCACCCCCATACTTAACAGTTGGACAAAGGTTCTTTTCATTAAATTCTGTGCCCTTTCTTCTCCAAACATACCTTTGCTCATTCCGGCCAAAAAGTTCTATTTTAACCTCATTGGTCCACAGAACTTGTTTCCAAAATGCATCAGGCTCGTCTATATGTTCATTTGCAAACTTCAAACGCTGATTTTTGTGTTGAGGACGTAGAAGAGGTTTTCTTCTGATGACTCTTCCATGAAGTCCATATTTGGACAAGTATCTCTTTATAGTGGAATAGTGTACCACAACTCCAGTGTCTGCCAGATCTTTCTGGAGGGATCGTGCAGTCAAACGTGGGTTTGGACTTACTATTCTCACAATCCTGCGAGCCGTTCTGTCTGATATTTTTCTTTGTCTTCCAGATCTTGCTTTAACTTCCACTGTTTCTGATGACTGTCATTTCTTAATTACATTCCGAACAGAGGATATTGGCATCTGAAAACGCTTTGCTATCTTTTTATAGCCTTCTTCTTTGTGAGTGTCAACTATTTTCAGTTTCAGTTTTCTAGACAACTGCTTAGAAGAACCCATGGTGCTGATTGTTGGGGCAAGGTCAGATGAGTCTGGACATTTAAAACCTTTGAGATTGACATCACCTGGTCTATCCAGACAATGATTGAGAACAATCCATGACACTATCAGGTCCTAGCTTGCCAAAGGGGGCAGTACAAGGTATTAACTCTGCAGGGTGCCCAAACTTTTGCAGACACCATTTTTTTGTTTTCTGTTATTTTGAAAGTGTAAATGATGGAAATAAAATCTAACTTTTTTGACTTATTATAAGAATGTCTAATCTGTCATTTGACGCCTTTTGGAGATTTTTCCATCTTTTCTTGGCGTCTTTATGCACATTAATAAAAATATTTACTACTACTACTATGAGTGATAAGGGCCTCTGCTGTTCCAGGACTTTTCGTCATAATAAACCACTTATCAACCTGAGGCCCTGGGAGAGCACACTCCGCCCCCCAGCTCCATAACTACAGTCAGAAGTCGCAGATTGAAGAAGAGAATAACAGTTAGATTGTCTAATCAGACAAATCTGATTCAAATCCCCTGCAAACAGATAAAGTCAGGTCCTGCTCAAACGGACTTAAAACTTGCACTGTTCAATGTCAGGTCTTATAAAATTAATTTACATTTAGTCATTTAGCAGAAGCTTTTACCCAAAGCGACTTACGTGAAGCTTCAAATTACCAGTGTTACAATTTAAATTTACATTTTAGCTGACACTTTTATTCAAAGTGCTTCCATTCACCAGAGTTGCAGCTGGAACACCACTGGAGGCAAGGTGCGTTAAGTGTCTTGCCCAAGGACACAACGACTGTATGAACTGTGGGGGAGAGCGGGAATCGAACCGCCTACCACTGAGACACTGCGTCAAATTATCCACCCCATCGAATTTCACATTTTTATCCAAAATACGGGAAAACAAAAAGGGTGGTGGTGTATGTGCCTTTCTTAGGGATAATATTCTTATCCAGAAGCTATCACTTGGAGAGTTTTCATCATTTGAGTATGTGTCATTCAAAATGGAGTTGAGGTTTTCTCCATCTATTTTATATGTAGTTCTTTAAAAACCACCCCAACAATGTCATGATTTTATTAATGAGTTACTGAAATGCTTTCGGTTATTTGCACAGAATTTGAACAAATAGTCATATCTGGTGATTTTAATGTGCATGTGGATAAT